>APFE030987590.1:149225-266176 GCA_000404065.3 Pinus taeda
AAATAACTTACTAGCCATTCTATTACTAATTTTCTCTTCTTCTTTTTCTCTTTCTTGTAATTAAAAACTTCCCAAGTAGCTTTCTATGGAATTAGTACGATAAGGTGATAATAATTGTGCTGAAATTATCTATCTATCTATCTATCTATCTATCTATATATATATATATATATATATATAATATATATATATAGATACACTAACATAATGGTTTCTAATTCATATTTTTTATTTTTTATTAAAAAGAAATTATAAGTATTTTTTAGAGTGTAATGGTTATACAATGTGTATAACAATATAGGAGTGGACTAGTTAAATGTCTTGCTTGTCAGTTATTGGTTAACTTACCCTTTATTATACATATTGGCACTCATGAGAACCACAACCTAAGAACAGGTGAAGCACCATTTGCCATGCTAAAAAATTCATGTCCAAATCCCAAATGCAGTGATAGCTCATTTCCTCATGATTCTGTCCTAGTAATACATGAACTGCCATCTCTCGAGAATGAAGACCCAGGCTAACTCAAATGTTTAGAAAAATGAGACCTCCCGACATACCAAGATATGGACTTGGATACTCGGAACAAATGGATGAGCTTATTCCATCTTGCGGATTCAAAATCTTGTTCCAAATGATTGCAAAAATCCATCAAAACATGAGATGTATAAATTATTTTCTCTTATGGAAGGTTGCCTAAAACACAAGGTTGATACAAACTGGATGAAAAATATATTAAACTGAGATTTGTCTAATCATCCAGACACAGAAGAATTTCACATCTCTACATTTTTAAAAGAAAAGAAGAATCTTTCATAATATTGGAAAGATTATATGGATCAAAACAATGTATGGGTCTCCTTTTATAATGGAAGAGAACATAGGATAACATGTATGTACAGATGATATCTGCGGAATCCTCATTTACCTCCTCTAAACATTATTGGACAACTATACATGGCACCAAAATTGAATCTCCCACTATTTTTCCTCCTTATAAAGGGATCACTCTTGAAGAGACAAAAAAGGTTTCTAAAGTAGTACTATTAGTTCTAAAAGATGATTCTGCCATAGGGACCGAGGGCATAATACATAAGGTCAATGAACAAGTAAACTGGTCTAATACTACTTTAAAGGCTCTAGCAATGCATACATCCTCAACCAATGCACAAAAATACCAAGTAGGCACTCTTCAAGTTTCTGTAAATAGAGTAAATAAGAGTTTGAATGAATTTCAATTTTACTTCTCTGCTATAGAAGGCTTTGCCAAAGAAGGATATAATGAAGCAAAGACATTATTGACAAAAAAGGAAAACCACTTTGGAGAAATTGGACATGAAGTACATAGAGTATTTGTCTCAACCCATGAAAATATTGATGACCTTTCTTCCCAATTTTCAAAATATCTTTAACAAATAAAGACAAAGAAGATACTTCTTCATTACTATTCAGCCATCCTGTACAAATACAATTTGTTAAAAAATATGTAGATAAATTTCCCAACTTGTTTGCAAAAGAAAAAGAAAAAAACCAAAATATTCATCTGAGTCCATTCTCCTACCAGTTTATGAACAAATTTCCAAATAATACTCTCGTTATCTTGTACCTAATCTAAGTGGTAAAGGAAATATGTCTGAAACTCAAACATTTTTTACTAATACTCGTAAGGAATGGAATATTGATAACTTGAGTTCAGGGACAATAAGACAAATGATAGATCATATCTTTACTGAATATAATCTAATGTGCATAAGAGAAAAAAGTGAAGTGGAAGCATGCAAGACATTAATTCAATGTTTTACTAGCATCCTTCAGAGATGGTGGGAAGTAAAATATTCCCCAACACTTGTAGATAAAATGGCAGAAGAGACAATGAAAGATGAAACCAGGGATATCATACATAACACAGAAGGAAGTCCACAAAGCAACATGATCACAACATTGACATATTTCGTTCTTAAACACTGGTGTGGGCTAGAAACAAATATTTCTAACAAGCCTTCTCCAGCGTTAATAAACCTTAAATGAAAAATAATGTCATAGTATGAAGATTTCGATAGAGATTGGGTCCAAATAATCTATGAAGTAAAAGATAGTAAAAATATTTTATGGAAACAAGTTTATCTTGCAGCACTTCCTTCAAAGTTTGTATATTATTTGAAAATACATAATGTTTTCCAAAAGCCCTATGAGTCCATACACAGGGGGAATATATAGTATTATAACTAAAGCTCTAGTAGGCCTTTGTACAAATATGAAAGTAAACAAGTCCATACAAAACTTGTTGAGGCTACTTGATAGAAAATCTATATGCAATAAATATGGCATGTCTTTAGGATGATCTAGTTGTGCAAAGAAATAGAGTGAAAAAGGCCATGAATTTTTTTTCAAAAAAGAAATACTTCTTAGCAAAAACATAAAAGTCAAAAAGAACAAATGGATATTACAAAAGAATTACTAGATCCCATTACTATGGTCCACAAGAGATCCACCTCAGAACACACAATAAAGAAGCATGGAACAAACTTACTTGCTGGTTATGTAAACATGGCTATACTTCAAATAAATGTCCACAAAAGAAATAATCTAAGCTACACAAAGCAAAAAGGTTACAAGAATTTGGTAATAAATACCAGCAGGACAGATAGAGGAGAGAAGAGGGATAAACACTAATCTCAGTCCAATGTTATAAATGTGGGTCCAAATTCCACAAAGTAGAAAATTGTCCTAATATTCATATTAAAGAAGAAATACATGCTATAGCAAAAGACTGTTGTGATTCTACTGAGGCTTCAAGTTTTAGTCTTTCTAACTCGGGATATTCAAAAAATTATGATGCAGTATTTGTTGTTGACCATTGCAGGTGTACAAAGTCAGAAAATTTCCATTGCTGCAGTTCCGAGTGAGATTCTAAATATATCTCTGAAGACGAGCGTGATCTACAATAGAAATTAAAAATATGCATGGATCACATTTCTAATGACAAAGAAGCAAAATCCTTAATTGGAAGAAAAATCCTTCTTGAAGGTGAAATGAAAGAGAAACCGATGGATGTAGTTTTACAAACCATGCTAAAAAACCAAGGTTCTACATCAGTAAATTCAGGAAAAGGTATTGCACCAAAAGCCCTTCATTTATGTTTTTTATGAGAAAAATACTTAAGTCATTTCAAAGAATACATCACCAAGAAAAGAAAAGAGTTCTCACTATAAATGGAGTTAGTCAAGAGATAAGGAGTTTGAAAAAAGAAATCAATGAAATCAAAGCTCACGTCTCTAAACTAGAAATAGGTAAAATAAAAGAAGATAAAATTTTATAACAAAAACCCTCTTTCACAAAAAAATCAAATGTAGAAGTATATGAAGTCAAATCAGACGACTATTTAGAGCTAAATAACATGAAAATTATGACAATACATCATCAACAATATCATGTTATGCTTACATTTAAGATTTAGGGAGAATTCTTTACCTTAAAGACTTTGTTAGACACAAGGGCATATATAAATGTATTGAACAAAAAATCAATTCCTACAAAATATTAGACAAAGGAAAAAAAAAGAATTCATAGGGCTAGGAAAAAAAGAATACAACTTCCAGTATGAAGTTCCTAAAGCCACTATTTGTTTATAAAATTATTGCATTAATGTCAAATTTGCAATAGGAAGCATCCCAGTTGATTGCATCCTAGGAAATCCATTTTTAGTAGTTGTTGAACCTCATGGTTCAGCAAAATTGGATGATGGCACTAAGCTCAATTCCAAATCAAGAAGGGTATTTACATGCCATCACATTACCATTTGTCCCCGCCCCTACGATTTCTACAATGGTCCAAGCTATGCAAGACCTAGAACAACTAGTAAAAAGGGTAGAAGAACTCAAAGACCTAAAATCCTTCTTGAAGAGAGATGAAGGACTAAAACAATTTTTAGTCACAAGAAAAATAGAATAATTCAATATAAAAGTTAGATTCATAATTTTGTGTAGAAGAACCTAATGCTTTATGGCACATGAAGCAGTATTGCACAAAACTACCCTACAAAGTTGAATACACAGGAAAGCCATGTAAAATAAAAGCTATTCCAACGAATGAAGAATATATAAAACTCTGCCAAAGAGAAATTCAAGGTCTCCTAAAAACAAGACTAATAAGAGAGTCTAATAGTCCATGAAAGTGTTATGGATTCTATGTGATACATTTTTTGAGAAAATCATATGAGTTCCCAGACTAGTAATAAATTACTTACCATTAAATAATGTTCTGGCTAATGACACTTATCCTATCCCTCACAAAGGAAATATGATATATAGAATTTCAGGAGCCAAGATATTTTCAAAATTTGACATGAAGTTAGGTTTCTAGAAGGTTTCATTCAAAGAATAAGATCGACTTAAAACAACATTTACCGTCCCCTCTAGACATTATGAGTGGAATGTCATGCGATTTGGATTGAAGCATTATCCTTTCAAATTTGAAAAGGTAATGGATCAAGTGTTTAAGCCATACTTTCATTAAATTATTGTATATATTGATGATGTTTTGATATTTCTAGATCAATTGATGAACATTTCAAGTATGTACATAAATTTTAACAAGTTGTCAAAAACAATGGTTTAGTTCTCAGAAAAAAGAAGATGGAAATCTTCTAGACCAAGGTTGAATTCCTTGGGCACATCATTGAAAATGGTTAGATTTCTCTTCAATAGCATGCAATGGCATTTGCAGACAAATTTCCAAATGAAATAAAGGACAAACCCAATTACAAGTATTCTTGGGTTGTCTAAACTATGTCTACAACTTTTATAAATCCTATGTGCAAGATACGAGGATTTTAAATCCAAGGCTGAAAAAAACCAGAACCATGGAGTATGGCACACTCTGTTGTTGTTAGAAAAATAAAAGAAAAGGTAAAAAATCTTCCTTTGCTTTATGCTTCAGATGAAAGTTTTCCAAAGATATTTCAGATAGATGTCAGTCACATAGGATGGGTTGGAATCCTCAAACAACTCAATGAAGGCCAACAAAAAACTTATTCATTTTGCATCAAGGGTATGCAACCCTGCAGAGAAAATCTATTCGACCATTGAAAATGAAATGAAAGTTGCCTAGAATTTTATTGATAAATTTGATATAACAAGAGATTCATTCTCAAAACTAATGCTTCAACCATGAAGGAGGTGTTAACCAAAGATATCAAGAAACTAGGAGAGTCAAAATTTGTGATATGGCAAGCTCTCTTCACAAACTTTTATTTTGAAATTGAATACATCAAGGGCAATAAAAACTGCATTCCTGATTTTCTTAGCAGAGAAAACCTTCAAGTATATCCACAACTAATAGTTATAGTAACTGAATGAAATCCTACTCTTAGTCATGAAACTTTCAGAGAAATTATAGATTCCATCAATTGGGAAGATTATATGAATACTTGGAGACCAACCTAGCTGCTTAGAAACACTCACGTCTTAGATCCAAATCTCTAACCTCATGGAAATCTACAACATTTGATCCTAGAATTTAAGGTTTATCTAAAATCCAGCAAATGGATCCATGGCATGGTTTTTTTATTATTCTAGACATTTGGCAAACCTAGCAGAAGATACCTTAAATCTTCATTTTAAATAAATGAACATAATTTGGGGAGAGGAAAATAACAGATTAATATTTTCCACAAATATTTTGTGATAAATAAAGCAAGAAATCCAAAAATTAAATAGACTCATGTGGCCTCAACATAATCCAGAAGTTATTTTTCCCGATTCTCTTTATGATTTCTCTGGATATAAAATGTTATGGTGGAACCTACTTTGCAGAGACAAACTAGATAGTACCAATTATACTCTATTAAAATTTGGATCACTATTTGTCACCTAGCTACTACATCGTATAGACTGGTTAAAAGAATGGTGGACATGGTTCAACATCAACAAAGTTGCTATGAAACCTATTTATTTCCAATCAGATTACACACAAGCACATAAAGAATGTACGGATTGCTTTCACTAGCCTTGTAAAATTGTAGCAGATTTGAAAATATTCACATATGATGGGATTCTTTTAGATTTCATGGCTAAACATCACCAATGGTTATTCATGACAAAAATAATGCATCAAATAGTACCAGGGAATCCCATGATAGTTCGTCACATCTTTTATAAAGCATGGGACAAGTGGAAAATATGCCAAACAAAGATTCCCTAGCACAAATATGTTAGGGACATATTGTACCTATATTCGTTTCTCATGGGCTTTGCATGATAAAAGCATCCACTATGTGAAATAATGTAAAATTCTAGTCACCTGACGATGAGTGTGCCGGGTATTGTGGGATTCTGATAATATCTCGACCATGTAAGTAAAGGTATCATGGGATGCCTTACATCTCCACTTTGTATACTTTTAGGATGTTTCACTGTCCCAAAAGGCACTATTATAACACTTTACTGAACGATTCTTTGAGAGTTGGAGCACTTCTATGATGATTTTTGTGGTTTCATCAGTAGTAGCATAATATACGGCTCTCTCTTCCCCAACTTCTTATAAATAAGGGTAAGGAGAACAATGATGGGAATCAAGAGTTAGAGAGTTGAGAAGTATAGGTATCTTAGAGTAAGAATTATCCCTACTCTGCATCTGCATCTTGAGGGTGATATGCTTGCATCACAGAGAAATTTTTGAGTCTGTAATAGATTCATAGAAAGTATGAAATCTAAGAACGCTACACATTAGGACCGGTGAGCCTAGTGAGAATCTAAAGTGGTCTTACCTTCTAGGAAAGAGTCGTTTTGGTTTGAGTTCTTGAATTCATAGACATAGCTTGCAAAAGGCTAGGAAGCCTTCCATCTCTAGCTGGATTTGAGTGAATATAGCTGATAAATCCCTTAGCAATTAATCTATGGTATAAACCGAGACTCTATGATTGTAAAATCCAACTATTATGAAAATTAATAAAAGAATAAGCTATTTTGCCTATGTTTATATCTCTGTTATCTCTTTTTGACTAAGTGAAGTTCATCTAAAGTTCATCGGAGGTTTGCTTAGGATCCTAGAGTATAGTTTTGCTCAATAGGCAGGAGGTCAATTGAAAGAGTTACTTTCATTGGATTTGTCTGAAGTTTTAGGTACGAGTTTGTGTAAGATTTTGTGTAACACAATTGAGAATAAAGCATATAAAAAAGCTACATAAGCATATTATATTATGTATATAGTTAATTATTTATAGATATAATTAGTATAGATCTATTTTAATTTCAAATTTAATTGGTAGATAACACTAGTATATATGATTTTAGTCTACGAGGGTTAACTTAATTAGTGATCATCATGTTATGAAGTGTTATATAAATGATGAGATTCAAGATTCAAATTCCCCATGAGTCAAGCCATTTTTTTTTTATTCAATTGAGTTTAGCTTTGTTGGTCGGAAAAATCTTTGTGACCCTCCCCACCCATGTCCAAACCTCATAATTTAACATGTCATAACTCTGGAATAGATTAATTATGTTGCACTCTAAAGTGAATCTATATTATGGGCCAAAAACATCTCTTTCTGTGGGTGGATCGAATCCTCACTAGTGACTTTGGGTTTTGTGAACTCTTAAGTAAGTATATTTGTGGGTTGGCCTAGTATGAGCAACTTCACCTTGTACTCTTAAGTGAGTCTATATTATGGGCCAACAACCTCTCTTTCCCTGGGTGGTTCAAATCACCACTAGTGACTTTTAGTGTTGTGAACTCTTACATGAGTATACATGTGGGCTAGCCTAGTACTAGCAACCTCACTATAGCCCTTGGGTTGAAAGGGAGGTTGATTTATTTCCTTGGGTAAAAAAATAATGAAGGTTATTTTAACTCTAGATTTATTTTTTCAAGTATAAAGAGGGGTCAAATACTTCAAGATGCAAATATATTTTGAGTGCAAAACTTTATGATTTTTTACACCTTGAAAGATTTGATTCCTCTCCATTTTTAATAGCTCAAAACTAAGATGGATCTATGCTAATTCTTTATAATATTATTTATATTTATTCACATCTGACTATATAGAAAATATTATTTTTTATTTAATTTATTAAAACCATAATAATACATTTTTTTAACCAGAGAAATCAATAACTCGCTCATTCTCGTACTTGCATGACATGCGGTCGGTTCCAGTCACTACCACTATACTTTGGGGCCTATGACTTGTCCTCATCTATATAGATTGGGTTACAATAGGGGTATTTAACCTTGTCTCTCTTGTTTCCACAATTTCATATCACTTTCATCACCAATTGGGCCACCCGCTCGGGACAATACATATGGTTCCATACATATGCACTTAGAAACATAATATTATTTTTAACATGAACCTTTTATATGTTTATTAATTAAATACAAAGTTTTGAAATATAATGGTTATAAATATAAATAATAATATTAATCTGTATGGTTAATGGATCTACTATTTATGGCTTTTATATATTTCACATCTCTATATATAAAAATAATTTTGAAAGCAATACGTTTTTCAATGCATTTTCATTTTTTCTTGATATGGGTCTACTCGAAAGTATGTAGAATGGGTATTTGTTGGATGCGAAATCTATTTTGGTGATGTACCTCCAAATTAGATGCAAATTAAGGTCCAACTAACATTTCTTAGACACATAAAGGCTATATTAAATCTCTCCTTCTACACTTAATAATGGATTTTTTTTAGCTTTAATATGTTCTTAGGAATGTTTAGAGATAATTGCATATTATGTGACTAATATCATTTTTTTTAACAGAAAATTGAGATAATATTGAATAAATTATGAATGATATAATATAGGTACTTGATCCCTACTATAGATGGACAAATAAATGAATAAAATGTCACGAAATCATTGAAAAATTATGGTGCTCAACTGATTGAGAAAATCTAGGAATGTGTTGCATATCATTAAATGAAGATTCCTATTGTTGGGAAGTAGATCCACTTTTTGAGGGATTTTGGAGTGGAAATATGCCTCCTTTCAAGTAGGAGGGTTCCCGATTGGTGAATTTGAATTTGCCTCTAGGGGCATGTATTTCTTGGTCTTCTTAAGGAGAAAACTTGTTATTAGCAATTCTACTTTCATTTCTAGTAGTGATGTACTTGGATTGATTCAAATAATGAAGTTTGATGCCATTTATAGCTTCTAAAGCTTGGTTTTATTTGTAGTACTCTAAGTATCCTTGGGCTTGGCCATCCCAAGAGCCTAATATCCCCGGTGAACAATTGATTTATTTCCTTTGAATATTTTTTCACTTGCGTCTCTCATTTATGCATTTAATGTTCATGCTTCCTCTGTTGTAGGTTATATTGGTTAAATGATTGAAGTGAATTATTTTATAGGTTATTTAAAGAGTCACAAGAATTATGTATCCTTAGAAAAACTCTTATAATTCATATTCATCATTGAGCTACTTGGATTGGTTACTAGTTCACAAATCTAGAATTTCGGGAAGTCTCATGTAGAAAAATAGTAGTAATTTTATGTTAATTTTTAGAACGTGTTAATGAGCTTATTTTGAGTTGATTTCACTTGTATTTAGTCCTAAAAACATTCAATTTAATAAAAAAATATAGCCCATATCATTTTCACTTGATCAAGTTATACATTTAGTAGGTTAACTAGCTCAATGATTCTTGAATTTCTAGTTTTTGGAGTAGTAATTCTATGCTATTTTTATCACATATTAAAAAGGGTAATTTTGAGTGATTCCACTTGTATTGGAGTCTTAGCACATCGTAATTAAAAAAATTCACCCCATCTCATTTTCATTTGATTTTCCTAGTCATTTAGTGAGATAAATTAGAGGACAAACTAACTGGCAGATTAGGTATTCTAGGATTTACAAGAATGAAAAAATAATAATATTTTTGTGGTGTGCAGGTACTACAATTGATTTGTAGGGTTAAAATTCTCATCTCACATTCCTCCTATCATCATCAACCATTTTCTCCTCACTACACAACACCCTCAAAACTCTGTCATCGAAAGTACATTTATGGTTCATTGAAGGACATTCTGTGCATTTGTTTTTGTGCAATATGGGCCTCTGAGAGATGTTAAGCTTGGAAAAATCCCCATGAAACCTTAATATATCTTCATATACCATTTCCAACCTTTAGATCACATTTTCCACCCTCAAAATGCTCACATATCTAATCTTGTAGAAAAATAGGGAAATCATGTAGCATCCTATAACAATCCTAAAAACTTAGCTAGATTTTCTCCAAACGCTTGCCTCTTAGCCTTGAATAATGACCCTTACGCTCTGAAACCATGATTTTGAAAGACCAAATACCACTTAGGACTTTCATTTTCACCACTGAAACACATTCCAACAATTAAGGGTTAGTAGAAAGGTTCATGAATTGAATGGCATAGTGTTGATTTTCATGATCACTTTATGAAGCACCTATTGAAATATGTTACTTGGTATAATATCTTTTGAATGCAATTATGGAGATTTGGTTCATTCTCTTTACTTTATGCAATTAGAATAGGTTTTCTTTACTTTTCTTTTGTTTCTTGCAATAGGTTAATATTTCCATTCAACCATTTCCATTTCTGCCATTAGTTTAGGTTTGATTTCATGATTTAAGTTGGTAGCCTTAGGAGTTGCAACATTCTTGTTGCAATACTTGGGCTAATCACTTTTTGGCACTATTTTCAGGGAGGTTTCAAAGCATGCATTGTTTTCTTCCCTAAATGATTCATTTATTTTATTTTCTGCAAAAAAAAAAATAATTTAGGCATGTTTAATTTCATTAGCATTCTTATTAAAAAATAAAATATTTCTCCAACACTGAACCCCCCTCCCCCTCCTCCCCATTTGAACACATGGTGCAGTAAGAACCACATCACCATCCACTTTTGCATGTAGAAGAAGAGGAGGTGGCAGAAAAGGTAGAATAAATTGATGGAGATGGTGACAAGGAGGAAGATCCTCTTGAATTTCCCATTCAAGATATTGATATCAGTGTTCATATGAAGAACATCCCTCCATATTTCTTTCCTAACTTCGATGGTATGAGGTCATATTCAGACACCTTTCTCTTTGAATTTGAAATCCTTTGTAGATCTCATGGTTAATTTTTAAACACTCAAAAATTGAGATTGTTTCTGGTAACATTAAAGGATAGAGATCTTAAATGGTTCATGAGTTTAAGAAATAATTCAACAAGATCATGGAATGATATGCAAAAGATATTTCTAGAAAAATATAAAGATCATGGTCTCAAAGAATAAATCTTTAGAATGATTCAAAAATAAGAAGAGAACCTTGAGGATTTAATAGAGAGATTCATGTCTAATGTTAAGAGAGAAAAATTACATCATTTAGGATTTGACACACTAAAATCCCTCTTACCTAGAACAATTAGAGATGAGTGGAATGATATACTTAATCTCATGAGTAAATGTGATGTATACCATTTATCATTTCAACAAATTTGTGAAATATGCAAGTGCATCTCAAGAGGAAGGGAAAGAGTAAGTAAGTCAGCATCGAGATCGATAAGTCAAGTTGGACTTGGAAATTTTCTTGATAACTTTAAAGAATAAATTCTTAACAATATAAATGATCAAGTAGAAATGTTAAGAATAAAAAATGAGAAAAACAAAGGATGTTTATATTTGTGTTATCCATGCAAAATCACATGAAAATAAATATTCCAAGATAGCCATGGCATCCTTGTCAACCTAGTAGGATGTAAGAACCTAATTCACAATTTCAAGGTTATGCACATCCATCTCAAAGTAATTGGAACACACCCTTTCCTTGGCACCCTTGGCCATCTCAACCCCAAAACCAACCTTGGAAACAATGTTGGAAAGGACTTTATGGGAGAAATCCATAATATCCTTCATGTTTTCCTCAATATCCTCCATACCCAACTCCATGCTATTCATACCATCCAGCTCCACCACAATCACAACCTTGACCACATCCATCTCAAAGATCCACTCCCACTTAACTACAAGTACCACCATTTCTAAACCCAAACAACGAAGTATATCTACCAACTTATAATGTTGAGGTACAATACTTACAAAAAAATCCTCTTGATCTAAATAGTATTCATCTTAGATTAGGAAGAGTATTGCAGAAAAGAGATTCTCTTGATGTCATTGAAGGAAAACATTCACGAAAAGAAGATTCAAATAAGGAGACCAAAGAATCATTGATTTCATTTGATGGAGAGAAGACATTAGAATCAAAGATTGATAAAGTTCCATTATTCTTACCATCATATCCTATATGTGTTCAAGATAATAATCAACAAAAGGAACAAGATTTAAATTTCACGGGAGAAGAAGGCATACATGATGATCTAGATGAGAAAGTGAACCAAGCGCATCACAATTATATTGAAATTTGGTTCCAGAAAATCATGAAGTTGTAGCATCAAGCCCTTCTTCAATAATTCTTTATCGCATCTCAATCAAAGAGGCTGGTCTCTCACATGTTGGTATATCTTGAAGCACATCGTTCAAGCCTGCATATGAGTGTATTGGGCTTCTTGGTAGTTACAGAAATCTATTGGAAGTATTCCTATAATTGAAAGGGATTTTTTATTTCAAGTAGGGTAGTATAGAAAAAATAAATAAAAAATGGAAAAAGAGAAAAGAGAAAGGAAAAGAAAAGTGAAAAAATTAAAATCCCAGGTGAAAACCTCCTTTGAGACACCTGAGATTGGCTCATTGATTGAAAACCTCCATGAGGATTTAAATGAGTTGGATAAAAGAGAAAAAATAGTAAGATCCTAGGTGAAAGCCTCTTTTGAGGCCCCCCAGGTAGACCTACTAGTTGAAAACCTCACTGAAGAAGCTAGTAGGCCTAAAGAAAAAAATTGAAAAAAAGGAGGAAAATAGGGAATAAAAAATGAAAGAAAAAATTTGTTCTTGTTCCAATTGCATTTGTGTTTGCATGCAAGTAGTACTCCACTGGCATAATGAAAAGAAACAATTTTGTGCCACAAAAAGAGAAAAAGAAAGAAATGAGTAGTGAGGTAAGAAGAAAGTGAAAAGAAATCAACCTTGGGCTTCTTACCTTCTATGAAAACTACATTAGAATGACTAATACCATGCCAATAAATCACCATCATCCATTCACATCCTCCACCCATCATTCCCAAGCCTTTTCCATTCATTTTCCACGCTATCCTATAGTTTCTATAATAAAGTTATGTGTTGCTACATGATTGCAAAAAAAGAACAGGGAATAAACTGTTTTGGCCATATATTGAAAACCATGCATCCATTGGCTAAGATGTTTCATGGGGAGATTAATAAGGATGGTGGTAATATGTTCAAGAAATTTTAACAAATTTCGGTGCATATTTTTTGAGAAATCAATCACCATCACCTATAACCATTTTTTTATATTTTTCAAGATCCATGCATCGATTGGCAAAGAGTTTTTATGGGAAGATGCATAACGATTATGGAAAAAACAATTTTAGGTCAATATAATTTATCATTTGAGAGATATTGTTAAAAAAATCTGTTACAGGATTTTCCTGTAGTGTTACAGGATTGAGCAAAATTGCTACAAGATTATGATCGACATATAGGGAGGGGTCAAATTAAGATATTATGTTTTCCTTGGGGGAATGAAAAAAAAATTCTACCACACCTCCATCATCCATCCTCCACACCATTTAGTCGATTCTCCATCCAAAAATTCATCTTTGTCCATGGAAAAAACCCATTGTCACCCCTTGTTCTACAGGTTTCACCACCACCAAAGTTTCTAGTCCCTATGCATGAGCTCACCATGAATTATCAGAGCTTCTGAATGCATTTCATGAATATTATTTTTTGCCTTGGAGGGGCCTCTATGACTGCTACAGGAAATAATTCAATCTTGTAGAAACTTGCACAAACCCTACAAATTGACAGCTAGATGCACTTGACTGCACCAGAATTAATACTTAGCCATCCTAAAACATTGAAAACCCATCTTTGGTATATCGAATAGCCACACAACTCTTGAAAATATTCTAAGGGATCATTGTTCATCTCCAACAATAGTAGACGAATCCACCATTTGAAGAACCTACATCAATAGACTTTGCTCATTCATGTACCTATCAGAAATATCTACAAAATTATTTTTTTTTTAAACAAGGACTAGATCATTGAGAAATGAGCATAAGAAGATGAAACCTCAAGCAAAAAATAGATCATCCATTACCTATGTTCAGAAACAACATGAAAACGTCAAGTTATCAACACATAAGATTCATAACCACCAAAGGTAGCTCCAACAGTCATATCAATAGCCTCAATATCACCCCCAAAAACACATCAAGGGTAAATCCCGTGTACGCAATCCTCAAAACCTCTCTTACGGACGTATTTTAGCTCAAACAAGTGTTGCAAGTGTATGAAGGACCTTTTTTTTTTATAACCAAAATTAATAGTAGAGCAACCTTGTTAGGTCCCTATACTACTAGTGTAACCCCTTATTGTTATTAGTACAACCCCCTTATTATATTGGTGTGCCCATGTAGTCCCAATATTATTATTATTATGCCCCATAGAAGCCCATTATCATTACTATTGTGCCCTTACATTATTATTGTTATGTCGGCTCTGATTATATTATGGCCCCTTAGACTTTTATATATAGAATGGAGGTCTCGTCATTTGTATCATCCAAGATTTGTTCATTTGTGTAATTGAAGGAGGTTCCCCCTTGAAGAGATTGAATTCTAAGGCGTTAATGTAACTTTTCTAACTTTTTGTGATTTAGTTTCATAACATTTGGTATCAGAGCTTTGGATTCTAGGGTTTTGCTGCTCCAAATAGGTCATAGTGGAATTTTTCTATCACTTTTTTTCTGCGACGTTTAGATGCCAAAAAACAAATCCATTTTAGCCAAAATCATTCTAAACTTCGGGTCCAAATTTCAAAGTTTGTCTTGCTATATTTGCGGATATATGATCTGAGGAAGTTAGGGTTTTTTGCAGACTCCCAAATTACATTCCAAACAGGTGACTTGGGAAAAATCGTCATAAGTTTTGCACTGAGCTTCAGATTGAAATTTAGTAAGAAGTTTCAAAAAGAGAATGACCTGTTGTTTTCTTTATATCAGTTTCATATACTAAGGTCGAAAGAGTGACACATGGCACTTCGTACAAGTTTGTTCTACTGAACTAGTCTATAATCAGGTCACCATGGGAGATTTGGCATAACTCTTCCTTGGAGAATCCAATATTGATCGGAATTATGGGGCTAGAGAGAGGACTCAAAGGGCTACTGTAGGACACAATTTCAGATATTCAAAATCTGTAGTTACATAGATACAACAGATTCAATATCGATCTCTTACAAAATTGAAAAAAAAGTGTGTAGATCTTTTAAAATTTTACATGAGATTGGTTTGAAAAAATAGTTTGAAGGAATTCAAAGGGAATAGTGAAACATTATTAACATTAATTGATGCCCTAAAGAAATAAAATGGAAACACCTACTAAGCAACCTTAAAGCTCTAGCATGACTTGTGAAGAAGAGGAAGAAATGCAACATGATATATCAAAATTACAAGACCAAGTACAAAAAAGTTCACTTTCACAAAAGGTAACTGAAGCCAAGATGAATGGCATGGAAGCCAATATGAATGGAATGCTAGTTAAGATGGACGACGTGGAAGCTAATATGGATGGCATGGAAGCTAAGATGAATGGCATGGTCGCTAAGATGAATGGCATGAACGCTAAGATGGAAGAATTGAAGATAAATTTGAATAAGTTGCTACAAGAAATGGTTACTAACGGTGAAAGGGTAGTAAAGGAAACTCATGATGAGAAAAAAAGAAATTTTAATCATGATTTCATAGACTCTAATGTTGGATTGATGGCCCACCATGTTCCAGAATTCAATATGAAGAAGTTTGATGGCAAGGATCCCGGAACATGGATACTATAGATGGAGCAATTTTTCAATCTCCATAACGCGCAAAACACACAAAAGGTACATATTGCAACTTTATATTTGGAACCAAATAAATTTGTATGGTATCGAAGGATTTTCTCTCGTAAACAAATTGTCACTTGGGCAATTTTTATGGAAGAAATTATAGCACATTATGAGGATACAAAAAGAAACACCTTTTTATCCAATTGATAAATCTCAAACAAAAGGGTTCAATGATCGAGCACATTGAGGACTTCCAAAAATTGATCATAAGGGTAAAATATATTCCAGAGGAGCATAGGATTGATGTGTTCATAGGGACTTTAAAGGATAACAACCAACATGAGATTTTCCTTTGGGAACCTGATTCATTGGAGAAGGCATGCAGGTTAGCAAGAAAAATAGAAAGCAAAATTATGGCAACGAGGAAGCATACCACTCACAACTATAAAGATGGAAGTGTTGTTGCCCATAGCCTTCCACAAATTACAAGTTTGACACCACAACAATTGGAAGAAAAAAGAGCAAAAGGGCTTTGTTACAGTTGTGATAGAAAATACACTAAAGGTCATAAGCGTGCTGAGAAAAAACTATTCTACATAAATTGTGAAGAGGAGGAATAAAAGGAACAAGAAATGTCAAAAGAAGAGGATATACTCTAGGAAAAAACTCTAGATAAAAAAGAAATGAATCTAACGATATCTTGTAATGCATTGGTTGGAATTGCCACTCCTCAAACTATCAAGATAGAAGGACATATCAAGAAGAAAAAGGTAATAGTGTTGATTGATTCGAGAAGTACCCATAATTTTCTTCATTGTAAGATAGCCAAGGAATTGAATATCTTCCTATATCCAGCACCAGAGTGTCAAGTGGTGGTTGCACCTAGAGGAACCATAAACTGCTCTGGAAAGTGCCATAATATCAAGCTATCCATGGGGGAATATGTATTAAATAGCCCAATTCTTTCCATTCCAATGGGTGGTGTTGATGTTGTACTAGGAGTCCAATGGATACAATCCTTGGGTACAATAGCCTTTAACTTTCAAGAACGTTTCATGAAATTTTGTGCAGAAGGAAAGGAAGTTGAATTAAGGGGTATTGCAGGGAAACTGGGAAAGATAATCAACTCTAATAGTATGATAAAGCTTCTAAAGAAGGAACAACGAGGCGTAATTGCAAAATTATGTTCGCTAGAGGTTACCACATCAAAATAATCTATTTCTCCAGATCTCCAAAAAGTATTGGACAATCATTCCAACGTATTTGAGACTCCCAAAGTATTGAAAAGTTTGCAACAAGAAATGCTAAATTTAGAAAGTGCTAAAAATAGAACTGCGAAAATAGCACTTCTAAAAATAAAAGTTTGGCCAATGATCATTTTGGCCACCTTGGGTGAGAGGTGAAATTGCTAAAAAATAACATCTTCTAAAAATAGCATTTCTGGGTCCCTTCCTATTTATAGTAGTCCCTAACCTATCTATAGGAAGTAAATTCAAATTTGGTCTTACCAACAGTTTGGAATATTAATTAATTAATTCTCCATGAGTTAATTAGTTAAGAAAAAGCAAAATTGAAGTCTTTGTGAGAACATGCAATTATTTCTCCACTAATTGGGGAATGTGTCCTTGATTTGCTCCACTGATTGAGGAATTAAGGATGTGTTCTATATTGAGAGGATCAATTGACTTAGTTTAACTTAGTCAAGTCCAGTTAGATTAATTTAACAAGTTGTTAAATTAATGAGATATAGTTTGTTGATGCTTACATGCATGTGACAACTATTATTTTTAGATAATTGTGTGTTCACTCATGGATAACTGATGCATGTCACTTCTCTCAGAGACCTTGTTGAGATTAGATGTGGGACAGTGTACTATTAGTTGAATGAATATTTTTCCTATTAAGGAAGCTCATCCATGATGAGGATTTATCTCCTTCAAGTTTGTGCAGTTAGATCAGAGGTTAGTTAGTGTGTGAAGAGGCCAATTCACACAGGTGGCAACACTAGACCTCAAGGGAACTGCACAAGGAAATAGGAGGCTTGGAGGGCAGAGGAGAAGGCTTGTGAGAAGCCTTTGACTATCTATGAGCAACAAAGGTATTGTACTGAGAGTTGGATAGCTTCTGAGCTAAGGCTTTGTGTAATCCGGACTATATTTCCACTTGTATGATAATACAGAGATGGGGTTTTAGGTAGGTGCTTTCCCCGAGTAAATTCTTCTGTGTTATGTGTGATTGATTCCTTCTTATTAGTTATATGTGTTCTTATTGATGTTGCTCATGGTTGATTAAGCTTCTACTAAATGTTTGTAGAAGTAGATCAATTGTTTTGCTTTAGTACATTGCATTACCAGGTTGGTCTATAGTGGGAATTTCTGCATGGTATCAGAGCTAGCTGATTTGTAGAAAAAGTTCTACATGGTATAAGAGCACATGTGATCAAGGAGAGAACAGTATACTGAGAGGAGATTACAAAGTTTTGAGTTTTGGGCCGAGAGTTTGCAGAGCAAATCTAAAAAATTTTGTACAAAATTTTCAGAAATAAACAACATATTTGGATTCCTTGCCAAAAAATACCCAAAATCGAAAAAAAAAAATCGGCTGAATCAGAGTTCGGATGAGGGAGATATCACTAATTTAAAATCAGCGTTTTTTCTAGAAAATTTCGTGACAGTGGGAAAGTGGAAATAGATTGGCGTGCTAGCCAAAAACCTGTATGCACTTGAGGTACAAGATGCATGCAAAGCCTTGAGGAGCAAGGCAAAGATTAGATACTTGGTGGTTGAGAGGGAGAGTAAATTACCTCTCAACATGCAGCGCGAGAAGAAGTCTCGGACAATTGTGGAAGAGCCACGATTGGTGTAGCAGCTTCAGGAGGTTGTGGAACAAGCACAACTAGAGAAGCTGACAGGAGATCGAGTAGAGACATTTGCTCATGCAGAGACCTCCAGTAGGGGGGAACTTCGAGCCAGGTGGGAAAAGGGATCACATGCGACTATACCTCCAAGTAGGAGGTGGGGCTATGTGGAGTGATCATCCCAAGGAGGAGGGGTAGGATCCTTGAGGTACCTAACCTCTTGGATGAGACCTTGCTACGGGAGCCTCGATGTGGAGTAGCAAGAGCTGATTGATTGGGTAGAGACAAATGCGGATGGAGTGGCAAAGATAGCTACAGTGCAGGGAATCCTAGGACAGCGCAAAGGATGCAGGTTGTAGCAATGCAAGAATCACAAGTGTGTTGCACAATGCATGGTAGCACAGAGAAGGGTGAATGGCGTGAGATGCATGGAGATGTTGCAGTAGCATAGAGGTCAGAGAGGGAGCACTTATCAACAGCAGGTAGAGCTTCAGCATCAGAGTATGCTTCTAGCCCAACAAAGAGGTCATTTGGGAGTTTTTTTGTTCCGAGTGTTGTTGGAGCAACCATACTTGGTAGATGTGTTGCATGCAGTACATTCCAGTGTTACAGGATCAGATTCGAGAGGAAGCCTTTCTTGTTGAGAGGGAGTGTTGAAAAGTTTGCAACAAGAAATGCTAAATTTAGAAATTGATAGAACTGCTAAAAATGACACTTTTAAAAGTAACAGTTTGGCCAATGAGAATTCTGGCCACCTTGGGTGAGAGGTGAAACTGCGAAAAATAACATCTTCTAAAAATAGCATTTATGGGTCCCTTCCTATTTATAGTAGTCCCTGGTCAATATATAGGAAGTAAATTCGAATTTGGTCTTACCAGCAGTTTGGAATACTAATTAATTAATTCTCCATGAGTTAATTAGTTAAGGAAAATCAAACTTGAAGTCTTTGTTAGAACATGCAATTATTTCTCCACCAATTGGGGAATGTGTCCTTGATTTGCTCCATTGGTCGAGGAATTAAGGATGAGTTCTATATTGAGAGGATCAGTTGACTTAGTTTAACTTAGTCAAGTCCAATTAGATTAATTTAACAAGTTGTTAAACTAATGAGATATAGTTTGTTCATGCTTGCATGCATGTGACAACTATAATTTTTAGATAATTATGTATTCACTCATGGATAATTGATGCATGTTATTTCTGTTAGAGACCCAGTTGAGATCAAATGTGGGACAGTATACTATCAGTTGGATGAATAGTTTTCTTATAAAGGAAGCTCATCCATGATGAGGATTTATCTCCTTCAATTTTGTGCATTTAGATCAGAGGTTAGTGGGTGTGTGAAGAGGCCAATTCACATAGGTGGCAGCACTAGACCTCAAGGAAACCACACAGGGAAATAGGAGGCTTGGAGGGCAGAGGAGAAGGTTTGTGAGAAGCCTTTCACTGTCTATGAGTAACAGAGGGATTTTACTAAGAGCTAGATAGCTTCTGAGCTAAGGCTTTGTGTAATTATGACTATATTCCCACTTGCATGATAATATAGAGATGGGGTTTTAGGCAGGTGCTTTCCCCAGGTAAATTCTTCTGTGTTATGTGTGATTGATTCCTTCTTATCAGTTATATGTGTTCTTATTGATGTTGCTCATGGTTTATTAAGCTTCCGCTAAATTGTTTGTAGAAGTAGATCAAGTGTTTTGCTTTAGTACATTGCATTGCCAGGTTGATCTACAGTGGGAATTTCTGCATGGTATCAGAGCTAGTTGATTTGTAGAAAAAGTTCTACATGGTATTAAAGCTAGTTAATTTGTAGGAAAAAATCAACAAAATTCTACACAAAGGCCTCCCACCTATTTGTGATCATGATCATGCTATTCATTTGATTCCAGGAAGTGTTCCTCCAAACATCAGGCCTTACAGATATCCCTATGCCCAAAAGAGTGAAATTGAATGTATGGTTGCAGAAGTGCAAGAGGATGGTGTAATTCAACCTAGTCAAAGTTCTTTCTCTACTCCAGTAGTATTGGTGCACAATAAGGATGGATCATGGCGCATGTGTTCGGATTATAGGGAGCTCAACAAGCTCACTATTAAAGATAAATTTTCCATTCCTGGCATTGATGGATTGTTGGATGAATTGCATGGATCAATTTACTTCAACAAGTTGGATCTTCTTTTAGGATATCATCAAATCAGAATGAAGACTGAAGACATTCTGAAAACAACATTTACATCTCATGAGGGTCATTATGAATTTTTTGTCGTGCCTTTTGGCCTTAGCAATGCACCTTCTACATTTCAAGGTTTGATGAATTCCATTTTCAAACCCTTCCTTAGAAAATTTTTGTTAGTATCTTTTGATGATATACTAATCTACAACAAGTCTTGGAAGGATCATGTTCAACATGTTGACAGGGTGCTCAAATTATTGGAGGAGAAAAAATTATATGCAAAAAGCTCCAAATGTTTCTTTGGAGTACAAGAGGTGGAATATTTGGGTCATATTGTATCTCATGAAGGTGTTAAGGTAGACCCTAGCAAAATTAAAGTCATTAAGGAATGGAAAATCCCCACATCCTTAAAGAATTTGCGAGGATTTTTTGGGTTGATAGGGTATTATCGCAAGTTTGTTAAGAATTATGGGAGAATAGAAGCACCTCTAACAACATTATTGAAGAAAGATGCATCTTCATGGACTCCAGAAGCAACAAAGATCTTCAAACATCTTAAAGAGGAAATGTGTCAAGCATTGGTCTTAGCTATGCCGAACTTCACAAAAACCTTTATTGTGGAATGTGATGCTTTAGGAAATGGAATTGGTGTTTTTTTAATGCAAGATGAAAGACCCATTGCTTTCGAAAGTCATCCAATGAAAGGAAAGTATTTACGAAAAGCTATTTATGAGAAGCAAATGTTGGCAATACTACATGCACTTAAGAAATGGCGATCCTACCTAATGGGAAGACACTTCAAGGTAAAAACAGATCATGATAGTCTTAAATACTTTTTAGAACAATGATTATCCTCTAAAGAGCAACAAAAATGGGTCAAAAATATCTTGGGTTATGACTTTGAAATCATCTACAAAAAAGGGAAGAAAAATGTTGTTTCAGATGCACTCTCAAGAAAGTATGAGGATGTGGAAGCATTGTTTTGTGATATTTCTATTATCCAACTAGATTGGATAAATGAAGCAATGGGTGAATCGAAGAATGACAAAGAAGTGTGGCCACTCATTCAAAATTTGCAGTAGATCCCAGTCAAAAAATATTTCTAGAACTTGACAAGGACGGAAAAATCATATTGGAACCTGGAGTAGTCACAGAAACAAAAACGCGACAGCTATAAAATCAATCAATCTCAGAGTATATCATCAAGTGGAAGAACTTACCCTCTGAATATTCCACATGGGGGGACAACAATTTTATACAGAAGCATCAAGAACTACTCAAGCATTGAGGAAAACACGTTCTGAAGGAGAGGGGCATGTTAGGTCCCTATACTACTAGTGTAACCCCTTATTGTTATTAGTACAACCCCATTATTATATTTGTGCCCATGTAGTCCATATATTTATTATTGTGCCCCATAGAAGCCCACTATTTTATTATTGTGCCCTTACATTATTATTGTTATGTCGGCTCTAATTATATTATGACCCCTTAGACTCCTATATATAGAAAGGAGGTCTTGTCATTTGTATCATCCAAGAATTGTTCATCTGTGTAATGTGAAGGAGGTTTCCCCCTCAAAAAGTTTGAATTCTAAGGCGTTGATCTATCTTTTCTATCTTTTTGTGAGTTGGCTTCATAACAAACCTCGGCCTTATGTACTAGTTAACTTCACTTTTCCACCAACACACCTACATGTGTGGTAGTGGAATAAGACAAAAGTGAAAAGGTCTTGTGAAACTGGGTTGTTAGCATTTATTCACAAACAATGTGAAGGGGTAGGTGGGCCTAGCTTAATTAAATCAAGTACTCTTACTTTACTTTGCATGCAATGAAAAAAAAAAATTGATTAAAAATAAAATGGTGGACCCACCACCTCTTAGCATGCAAAGATTAGCTACTACAGGATTTGATTTGTGTGCTATAGGATCAGAATAGGTTTCTATAGGATCAGAATAAACTACTACAAGACTGAGACAGTCTGTTAGAGGAATCCAACAAAGTGCTATAGGAAGGAAAAATTCACCCAAAACAACCGCTAGAGCCTTGGGAAGCAAGAAAATATTAAAGGAAATGTAAGTAAAAATTCATTCTCTCTTAAATTTGGTATAAGCATTCTAAAAATACCTCAATCATCAAGAAAAAGTACTCTACAAGTTTATAGTTTGATTCTAGTAAGAAAAAACAATTGGATTGGCTGAACATTTGTTTAAGAATATGGTGTGTTGAATAGGGAAAGGGTTCTTGTTGAAATTTTTCTTCCCTCAACTTGGACACAAGACTGTCAAAATTTGTTTTTGCTAGATGGAGTTCCTTAAAAAATTAAAGCAGTATGAAGATGAACTTGCATTGGAGTTGATAGTCAACTTAAGGAATCCAAATGACCAAGAGTTTGTGACAACAGTAAGAGGATTGGGAATACATTTGAATGAAAGTTATATCGACAAGATCACCACTTTACCCACAAGAGTGCATTGGGACAAAGAATCTAGACATAAGGAAATGAGTTCCAAGAAGTCCTTTTGAGATGGTAGAAGGGATGTTCAGATTTTAGAGCAGCATGTAAAACAATAGTTAAGAAGCATGGGAGTGGGAAATGGAGCAACAAGGAAAACAATAAAGCAAGGAAGATGAGTAGGTTGCTAAGAGGATGAACAAAAATTTTAGTAGGAGGGTATGATGGGCCTTTAAATTAAACACAAATGAAGGTCCATCTAACATTTCTTAGTCATATAAAGGCTATATTAAATTTCTTCTTCTACACTTAATAATTTTTTTCTTTCTAGCTTTAATATGTTCATAGGAAGGTTTAGATTTGCCTACATATTATGTGCCTAATATTATTTATTTTTGTAGAAGATTAAGAAAATATTGGATAAATTTTATATGAGATACTTTAGGTCCTTTATCCCTAATATAGGTGGACAAATAAATGAATAAAATATCATGAAATCATTGACAAATTCTGGAGCTCCACTAGCTGTCATTAATTGAAGATTATTACTTTTGGGAACCAAATCCACTTTTTGATGGATTTTGGAGTGCAAATTTGTCTTGTTTCAAGGAGGATGCTTCCCCATCAATTTTTATAAGTACCAATTCGAATTTTCCTCTAGGAGCATGTATTTCTTAGTCTTCTTGAGGAGAAAACTTGTTATTTAGCAGTTCTACTTTCATTTCCAGTAGGGATGTAATTGGATTGATTCAAATAATGAAGTTTGGTGTCATTTTCAGCTTCTAAAAATTGGTTTACTTTGTATGAATCTGAGTATCCTTGGGCTAGGCCATCCTAGGAATGTTAGAGGCCTACTAAGCAATTTCTTTATTTCATCTGAATGTCTTTTTTCACTTGCATCTCTTATTTTTGCATTTAGTGTTCATGATTCCTTTGTTGTAGGCTATATTGGTGAAGTGATTGAAGTGAGTTATTTTTCAGGTTATTTACATATTCATAAGCATGATTCATCCTTAGAACAACTTTTATAATTCATATTCATCATTAAGCTACTTGGATTGATTTACTAGTTCGCAAATCCAGAATTTTAGGAAGTCTCTTGTAGTAAAATAGTAATAATTTTTTGCTAATTTTTAGAACATGTTAATGATATTATTTCGAGTTGATACCACTTGTATTTATTTTTAAAAAGATTCAATCTAATAAAAAAAATTAACCCATAGAATTTCACTTGATCAAGCTACGCATCTAGTAGGTTAGCTAGCTCACTGATTCTTGAATTTCTAGTTTTTGTAGTAATTCTCTCTTATTTTTAGCACATGTTAAAAAGTGTATTTTTGAGCGATTCCACTTGTATTAGAGTCTTAGTAAATTTTAATTAATAAAAAAATTACCACATCTCATTTTCATTTGATTTTCTTAGTCATTCATTGAGATAATCTGGAAGATAGACTAGCTGATAGACTAGGTGTTTTAGGTTTTGCAAGTATGAAAAAATCATAATATTTTTATGGTGTGCAGGTACTACAATTTATTTTTTAGGGTTAGAATTGTCATATTACATTCATCCTACCATCATCAACATCTTTTTCCTCACTAGATAACGCCCTCAAAACTCTGTCACTGATAGTACATTTATGGGTCATTGAAGGACATTTTGTGCATTTGTTTTTGTGCAAGATGGGTCTCTAAGGGGTGATAACCTTGGAAAAATATGCATACAGCCTTCATATAGATTCATCTACCCTTTACCGCCTTTATATCACCCTTTCCCTCAAAATTCTCATGGATCTAATATTGTAGCAAAACAACGCAATCTTATATCATCTTGTAGCAATCCTCTAACAACTCTGTAGCATCCTGGAACACCATGTAAACTTGGCCAGATTTACTTGAAAAACTTGATTTTTTCCTCTTATCCTTGCATAATGACCCTTAGGTTCTAAAACCGTGATTTAGGAAGACTAAAGACCACTTCGGACTTGCCTTTTTACCAGTACAACACATTCCATCAATTAAGGGTTAGTAGACAAGTTCATGAATTGAATGACATAGCGATGATTTTCATGATTACTTTATGAAACACCTAATGAATTTTGTTACTAGGTCTAATCTCTTTTGAATGAAATTATGGAGATTTGCTTAATGCTCTTTATTTTATGTAATTAGAATAAGCTTTTTTTCCTTGCCTTTTGTTTCCAACAATAGGTTAAGATTTCCACTTCAGGAATTTCCATTTTTGCAATTAGTTTAGGTTTGATTTCAATATATTCACTTGTTGCATCCAATCAATGAAATAATTACACATTGTATTTTGTACATATAGTGTCAACGCCTCTTAAAGTTTGTACGAACCTAGGGTTGATAATTTAATTTGGTAGCCTTAGGATTTGCAACATTCTTGTTGCAATATTATGGCTCATCATTCAGCATGCAACAAGTGTCCACCCTTTAAAATTTAAATCAACCCATAAGGATATAAGTTGAAAATACACTTAAAATGTTGTTTTCTTTCTTTTCCTTTAAAAATTTAAAACTTTTAATTTATTATTTTTACTATTAATTTATTATTTTCCTTTGGAGACTCACTTTAGACCTCAAAATTTCCCTAATGAATATGGTTTATATGGTAGGGAATTATAATTTGTCATTCACAATTATTAAAAATAGAGACATATTGAAATATAGAACTTTAAGAACACATGAGTAATGCATCTAGTCATAAGTTCTTTGTTCTTAGTGCCATACACATTTCGTGAGAATGAGCACCATTGTGTTTCATAGCATGCAACCATTATGAATTTATTAGTTCAACAAACACATAGGTAAACATTTTGGATGCAAAATGTAGCATGCTAAGAAACTTGGAACTCAACCTTCACAAAGACTCTCTTTGTCTATAGCTTCAAACAATAGGGTATCTTTCAGCTCTACATGAGTTGAAATCAAAGAAGTGGAGATGGTTCATCAACTAAAGGAATCCATGGACGCCAAATAGCAAAAATCATTCCCATCAAACTTTTATTAAGAAGAGGCAAAGAGTCAACCTATTTTTCATTAGTTATTATATTTTTTTAAGTGATTTCACTATTAAATACTTTTGTTAAATAAAATACCTATAAAAATATATGAGATGTAACTATTATAATATGTAGCAAACTCACTTGTGATGTATTTATTTTCCTTTAGAATTTATGGAACAATTTTCTTCTAAATTTATTGTTACCTTATATATATAATGTTATTTTGTTTTATTTTTTTAAGTGATAGTAAAAATTATATTTAGTAAATATTTAAAAAAAAATCGTTACGATGAACATTAAACTTTTATTTAACTACCTCTCATAATTAATATGTCTGACATTGACAATGGTTGGGAAAGTGTTGAGATTATTGTAGAAATGTCTTAATAGAGTAACACTTCAAACTGAACCTTAGATTAGGATTTTTGCCATGTTTTCTAGGGTGTTTTTTCAACTTCCATAAATGTGTGTAAACTATAAATATCTCTCATGTAATGCATGTAAGCAGAGCATGTTCTGCAGTGGCAGTCTCCAAGTGGAGTTCCATACCTATGAGCTGCTCAGATTTGATTTAATAAAGTTTGATTCTTATTTTGACAGAAAGTACTACACTCTAGCCACCCAATATGAATTCAATTTTACATTGAAGCTTATTTTTAAATCCATAGTTGAACATTGAGAAAGTATGGTGGCTTAATCACAAACTCATATGTTGAATGTTATGGTAAATCATGTCAGAGCTCCAATCATGTTATTTTGGGGATCCCCATTTTCATTTATGTACAACATCCCCTACTTCATCTTTAACTATTTCTTCTGCCATTTTATCTACCAATGGTGGAGAGGATTCTGTTTCCCACCATCTTCTGAGTGCACCAGTAAAACACTGAACTAGTGTCTTATAGGCTTCTACCTCACTTTAACCCCTCATGCACATTAGCTTATATTCAGTGAACATTTGATAAATCATCTGTCTTATTTGACTGGAGCTTAGATTGTCAATGTTCCATTCTTTATGTGCATCATTGAAAAATGTTGGAGATTCAGGCAGCTTACCCTTACCACTCAAATCAGGAGAAGGATATCTTGAGTACTGGCTAGGAAATGGATCATAAACTGACAGTAGATGAGAGTCAAATGTAATTTTTGATTTTTCTTATTTTTCTTTAGGAAGCAAACTAGGAAATGTATCTACTGATTTCTAGATAGGATTTATAGGGACAAGATGATTAAACAATAGTAAAGAAGGAATGTCTTTATCTTTGGATGTAGAAGACAGTTTTCCCGATTGTGAGGAAAGATCTTCAATCTTTGTATTGACTCTAAATGTTTTTTTTTTCCTAAAATCCTTTCATGACAAATATATATATATATATATATATAATATATATATATATATATATATATATATATAATATATATATATATATATATAATATATATATATATATATATATATATATATATATATATATATATATATATAGATATAGATATAGTATGTATATATGTATATATATGAAAACACTAAATATAATGAGGTTGGAAATTGAGATCAACTCTGTGACAATATTAGAAGTGTAAAATATACCTTTAATCTTTTCTTGTTTCAAGAGTGGAGTTCATAAATGAGAGTGTTAAGAGGGAAGAGAAAAATGTTTTCACCGAAACCATATTGATGTCCACTCATTTAATAGGTAATTAAAATCATATTTATATTTTATAAAATATTTATATTAAATGGAAATTCAAAACATTGATGATATACAATTTAAATGTCAATAATAACTAAATATACCACTTTAACTCATTTTTGTATTTGATATTTCTCGAACTCTTGAAGGAATTGTATGCAATATGGAACATGCATCAAATTCAAGTATCTAGCTTGAATCAACAAGAGCAGATCATCTATCAAATGAAGGCATAAACAGAATGAACATGTCACTTAACATTTTATTCTTAAAATAGGAAACCATGCAAGAAGTGATTGTATATAGTAGGGGAATTTATATGGATGAAATTTATTTTAATAATTTATTTTATTAAGGTCCACGGGTTTTGGATAGAAGGTGATCAGGTGCTTTATTAAGGCACTCCTTAATGTGAAGTGAATGGTTAAGTTCTCCACCCGGTCGGGGTGATATATTGGACATGATGAAATGTTAGTCCTGCCAAGCATAAGCTATATAATATATATATATATATATATATATATATATATATATATATATATAGATAGATAGATAGATAGATAGATATGTGATATTTGTTTTTCTATGTTTCATGTGTTTAACTTATATGTTCTATAATGATTATGTTAGTCTTTGTTATTTTCTAGTAGACATATAAGGTATGATAAATTAAGATTGATGTATCATGTAAGGGGTTTAGGGGCATATGAGATTCCACTTTCACATGGTTGGTCTTTTTAGTAGGGAATAATTATTCTCTAAACCAAGAAAAGCTTATTTCAATAATTTCCCTTTACTCTTTTAGAGTCTCATATATTTTATGCTTATTTATTTACCTATTATTAATTCATCATATAAAATTATTAACATTATATTTTGATTTCATTCACTATTTCATAATGGAAAGGAAAATATTGTATTAACCTCATTTCAAATTTATTAAAACAAAAAATAATAATAAACCATATTCTATATTTAGAGAAAACTCGAGAGATGTACGTCAATGCATGCTCCAAAATTAGTGATTATAATCTTTTTATAGAGATTACAATGTCAAAACTTCAACCCATTAGCATTTAAAAAATGGTATTTGATGCTATGCTATTGTAATTAGTATTTCTTGAGTGTGTTTTTCTTATTTACACTATATGAACAATTATTATAGTCTAACTTTGAGAACTCTAAACATTTTTTAGTAGAGTGATGATAACCTGTAATTTAATTGTTTTTAAAAATAAGTGTAGCTTCTCCTTCACCTTGAATTTGATGATTAAACATGGATGCTGACTGAACATTGTTTTCCTAAATGAAATTATAATTATAGTTCTTTGAATCCCTCTAATTAAATATGTTAGTGAAATTTTGAAATATATATAGGATATCAATCTTATTTAGAGGATACAATAAGGAAAAAATGGACTTTAATTTGTTTATGGATTATTTATCATCAGATTTTTAAATTGCAACTATCTCGATCTCAAATGATTGTTGCAAGTCTAGTAATGTGAGCACTAGTGCAAAGCAGAGGTGATGTTTCAACTCTGTGAATGCCTTTTGTTGAGAGTCAGACCAAAGTTTGTGGCTTCTACTAACAAATAACTAGTATGTAGTATAGGGGATCATCTCTCACTCTTGAATTGAATATATTATTGTTATATTATGCATCTAATAACCTTGCTTGAGGGATGCTTTAAAAACCTAGTAAATGTAGTGGAAATATATTCAATGTTATGTGCCACTTCTTTGGTTATCAAGTTTAAATATTTTCACCATCATAACGTTAACTATGATTATGCATATTTATGTGAGTTATACTGATTTCCATCTATAATTTTGGATTTCTTTGTTTGATATTATTTCTTATGCATTTGTAAATCATTATTATCATCTTTTGTTAGCCTTTGTCCACATTTCTTATCATCTCATAGGTGTTGGATTGAATGGTTGCATGACGAGTGCAAGAAACCCCCTATCTATCATAGTGGGAATGTGATAATGCTTCAATGAAGATGTGTTCTTTTTTTCTTCCATTTTTATGAGAATTTTATTCTTATTTTGTATCTATCATAGTGGGAATGTGATAATGCTTCAATGAAGATGTGTTCTTTTTTTCTTCCATTTTTATGAGAATTTTATTCTTATTTTAAAGCTATCATTTGTAAACACTTGGTAAAATAATGAGGTAATATTTGGAAGAATACTTTATAGTACATCAAATAGAATGAACCAATAACTAACTTTTGTATTTTATTCATTCAAACTAGAATTTGTTGTCTTACATTTCTTATATGCATAGAGTTTATAAAGGAATTTTTTTTAGCTATCTTATTGTGTCTTATATCACTAGATGTACCTTTTAGTCCAATTAACCCACTTTTTTGGCCATTTATTTGTCATTAATAAAATTACTTATTTTAACTTTTTTGTTCGCATTTTACCTAAGAACCTGTTTTGCAATACTACCTCCTTATCTTTTGTGTTTCTAGAATTCATCTTCTTAAAACTAATTCATATATTATGATGTTATAAACAAGTAAAAAATTAATTAATTGACCTCTGGAATGAATCAAAATTGTTGGTTTATTTTTATATTTATCCAACTACTTTTATCTTACATATAACTATGGTTTTACTTCATTAATAGGGCAAAAGATTTCCTTATTAGACTAGTTTTTGGATAAAATATAATGTTGACTATTATATTGGATATATTTTCCAATATTGTGGAATTTAACCTTATATTTTGGACCCTGCACCAGTTTTGGTAGGAAACACCTTGGATTTATAGCTTTCCAACATGCACCCAATAGAGGTCTCTTTGAGAAACCATAAATCCCATTTTGTCCACTTGCTCTATGAAAAGAATGTCCAAGGTGAGGACACTGAAAGGGAATACTAGTAGATCTTGAATCTTTATGAACTCTCGAAACAATCTGACTAAAGAAGGGGGAGAGTCTCATCTCACAGAGTTGATTGCGGATGGCTATGTAGAAAAAACCATAAAATTGCAAAGCATTTCTTTTTCAATCTATAAGGTTTAACTTAAATATTATTAAATTAAACAAAGTCTTTCGGTAGAAAACACATGAGATAATTTCTTTTTGGCCGACGCATTTCGAACCAACAAGTGTGGTTCATCATTAGGACCAGATGAAGAGGCAAACCATGACAAAGGCTTAAATAGAGAGCAACGTAGAGACATAATTTCAAGTAATGGCTATATTTGAACAATAATATTTAAATTATAATATTAATTTATTAATATATATTAAAATAAACATTATTAAGTAACAGTTATATTAAATGGCTAGTTTTAAAAAAATATTTAAATAATGCTATTATTTCATTAATTTATTAAAAATATTAATAGGTAATAGCTATATTAAACGGCTAGTTTTTGAAAAGTAATATTTAAATTAATTTGTTAAAACCAAATATTACTACTTCTTGAAAAATAATATTTAAATAATGATATTAGTTTATTAATTTATTAAAATATTAATATGTAACGGCGAATATATTAAATGGCTAGTTTTTGAAAAAATATTTAAATAATGATATTATTTCATTAGTTTTTTAAAAATATTAATAGGTAATGGCTAACAACTAGTTTTTGAAAAATAATATTTAAATTAATTTATTAAAACCAAATATTACTAGTTCTTGAAAAATAATATTTAAATAATGATATTAGTTTATTAATTTATGAAAATATTAATATGTAATGGTATACTAAATGGCTAGTTTTTGGAAAGTAATATTTATAATGTGATATTAGTTTATTAAATTTTTAAAAACAAATATTAATAATTAACTGGTGTAACCCAGCCCAAAGGTCTACACTTTACACTTTACATGCGGGAAAGGAAAGGTATACGTGGCAAATAAAAATCTGGAGCTGTGATTGTCCACGGGATTTTGTGTAGGTTGGTAGCTAGAGAGTGAATGCCTGCAGTAAATGTTCTGTACTCCGCCTCGAAACCGCTCCCACTCGCCCTTCGTGTATTAACCCTTGTTCATTATGGCAATTTTTGGATTGTTCGTCTGTTACTTCCGCACTGAGGTTTTCTGTTCTGGTCGAGGGTTTCTTGGTTCCTTTTGTGGAACGCAGTCTGCTCTGCTCCGTTGATATGTTCAATTCTCTGTGTGGGACAAAACTCGGTCCCTTCTCTATTCGGCATGCTTGCACTGTAATGGAAATGGCGTTTGGGTTTAATGGTGATTCGGCTCGGTTCCGTGGTTTAACCTTGGTGAGTATGACTGTTCTTTCCTCCCATGCATGCGCGTATTCTTTTAAGGTATTTGTTCAACGCCTATTACTGGTTGCAATATCCTGCTATTTTGTGTGCATCTTCGTGGTCTTTGGTCGAGGTTTTATAACTGGTTCTGGAAATCACTGTGATTTTTTTGTATCTTTTGGACTCTCGTTCTCCCTGGTTCGAATCTGGTTAAGTCTTGTTTGTTGGCTGTTGTTTTGGAATCTCACAATGTGGCACTGTATTTGTTTCGAGCACAGGACCTCTCGGACGCTCGTTATTCACTCAGAACAGGTAATATCTCATGTCCTTGTTTCAGTCTTGCTCAGTTTCCGCTATTGAAACTAACCCACCTTCACTCCTTTGGTCTACAATCAGTCAATTTACTCAGAATGTCACGCGGTCGTCTTCGTCTTCGTTCTCCCAGGTAACTTTACTATTCGGTTAATTTTCCTCAAGCACTCGCATTCTTACGTGTAGTTCTCCTCTTTACCTTACTGTAATACAATTGTTTCGATGATTACAGGTCGTCGTTGGCAACCTGGGTGGGTGTATTCTCCAGTGTTTCACTTGTACAGTCGCTTATTTTTTGGGTAGGCCTGAATCCCAAACGTCCGGTTGTAGTTTTTCTTAATTATATGGTTCTGTGAGCTTGCTCAGGTCTTTCGGTCACTGTATGGATTTTAGCTTGGTTGTATTTCTTTCGTTTACTCCTGTATTAGGTTTTACAAGAGATGGCAGTCGCTGTTGGTCGGTCTTTTGTCAAACCCTAGTTCAGGGTTTTCCGGTTTATGAAGTTTTCCGACTACGCGTCGTATTTTACTCTATGTATGGTAGCGGACTTGATTTTTCATGGAGTCGTTCTGGCTTTACAATAGTCACTGTATTTATGGTCCTTCGACTTTCTAAAATGAAATTTATGAAAGGAAAGATATACAGCGTTGTTACCTTTTTTGTAGTTGTATTCTGCCTCTGTTCTGTGGTTGCTCTTTATGACTTCGAACACTGGAAGTGGTTGACTCTTGTACGCAATTTCTTCCTCTTGGATTTCTGGATATTATGTGCCTGGACTCGTGTTTGACTGTGTGCGAAAACAATATTAAATAAATGTTTGTTTGTACTTCATGTGCGACTGTAAGTTACTGAGACTTCATCCGGCTGTTTAATGTTTGACTGTGATTCGTATTAGAATACATGCAACAACATATTGATAGACATTAATTGTCTGGTAGTTTATCAGGCTGTAAAGAAAAGTTTCATTTAGGCAAATAGTAATAAAGATGATACAGATGGACAAATAATTTTTTGAATGCTTATGACTGTTTCTATTTCTCTTCTTCTATCCTTCAACTGAACCCCTCTCTGTTACATTTGATTTGTTTATATCTCTTTATTTTTCAGTTGATCTTTACAGTTAATCAAAATGATATAGAATATGGTTACATAAATACTATTGTCATTAATAACTATAATCACTTGGCATTTCAAGACTTGGAGGAACAGTTGGTCCTTATTTCCCTAATTTAACGGACCATTCCTTAACTAATAACTGAGCTACAGTAATTCTAACTGAAGTAAAAAGAAATGTCTGAATTCACTGACTTTGTAAAACAAATTAAAAGAAAAATTATTACAGTAAAAATTAAATAGTCCAATCGATCAATAGCTTCTGAACCTGGTTGGGATTTTTCCCAATTACAGTGAGATGGATGCTCCTGCATCAGGCTCTCGGGGTAAAAAGAGATCATGACTCCAGTTCATGAGCTCCTCGATCGACGTTCCTGTTTGTCCAATCTGCCTGGCGTCAAGCCATGAGCTGTCCTCAATCGGACGGTTCATCCACTTGACCAGGTACTGAAAATAATTTTTCCGCCGAGTACGTCTAACTACCTGAGTTTCGAGGATGCCTTCGATCTCAGGGGGTTGGACATAAGGCATCTATCTTTTCCAAGTTTCTCCATCTTCCTGGGTGTTCCGCATGGATTGTCCGGGTCCATCTTTCCTTTCCTCCGCCAGATCGCCTATGTACGGAAACAAATATGCCACATTGAAGATAGGTGAAATGCTTATTCCGGGTGGTAGTTGTATTTCGTAGGCATTTGCCAAAAATTTTCGCAAGATCTTACAAGGTCCTATCTTTTTGTACTTTAGTTTATTGTATGTACCCTTAGGGAAACGTTCCTTACGCAAGTGTACCAGGACTTCATCCCCCACCTCAAAATGAACTTCTCTTCTCTTTAGATCTGCATGTTGTTTATATTTTGAGCTATTGTCCTGTAATTTTGCCTTCACCTGTTCGTGTAAATCCCTCATTGCATTAGCAAAATCTTCTCCATCCGCACTCCGTCGTTCCTGTAAACCAAGATCTCGAAGTTCATGCACTCCACGAGGTTGCATTCCATATAGGATCTGAAAGGGACTGAGACCTGTGCTACGATTTGGCGAATCATTGTAAGCAAACTCTGCTTGCGCTAGCACTCGATCCCACATCCATGAATTTTCCCCGACTAAGCTGCGTAACAGGTTTCCCAAACTCCTGTTCACAACCTTTGTCTGCCCATCGGTTTGCTGGTGATAAGCAGAACTATAGCTTAATTGGGTGTTCATTTTTTTCCATAAGGTACGCCAAAAATGTCCCATGAACTTCATGTCTCTGTCCGATAGGATGGTTGTTGGTAACCCGTGTAACCTGACAATCTCATTAAAAAACAAGTGGGCCACGTGAGTGGTGTCACTAGTTTTCCTACAAGGTATGAAATGTGCCATTTTTGAGAAATGATCCACCACTACCATCACTGAATCATAACCTTTCTGCGTTTTTGGCAGTCCCAAAACAAAATCTAGACTAACAGAATCCCATGGTCTGCCTGGAACAGGTAATGGCGTATATAATCCTGTGTTCTGGCTGTGTCCCTTTGCTAATTGACACACCTTACACTTAGTCACAAAACGTTGTACGTCTCGTCGCATTCTCGGCCAAAAATAGAAATGACTAAGTTGCTCCAAGGTATTATCTATACCAAAGTGTCCAGCCAAACCCCCGCTATGTTTTTCGCGAATAATATTCTCCCTCATGGAATAGTTGGGGATACACAGTTGTCCTCCCTTAAATAGCAATTTTTCCTGTATATTGTAATCTAACCAAGGACTATTACCCCTTATCAAAGGGTTCTGGCACACCTCATAGGCTTCTCTAAAATCTGTATCTGTTTTGTAAAGATCTCATAAATGTTCAAAACCCAAAACCTGTACAACACTCTCCTGCAAAAGTAGAGCTTTTCTACTTAATGCATCGGCCACCTTGTTTGCTTGTCCACTAATATGTTTCAGCACAAAATTAAAACTCTGTAAATACTCCACCTATTTGGCATGTTTATGATTGAGTTTTTGTTGCTGCATTACATATTGCAATGCAGAATTATCCGAAAATAGCACGAACTCATTCCCTAACAAACAATGCCTCCAGTGTCTTAAAGCCTGTACCACTGCATAAAATTCTTTATCATATGAGGAGTACTTCTGCCTACTCTCATTCAGTTTTTCGCTGAAAAAGGCCACAGGCCTGTCCTCCTGACTGAGTACAGCCTCGATCGCTGTTCCGCTAGCATCACAACGTACCTGAAATAATTTTTGAAAATATGGTAGCCTGAGAATCGGTCTTTCCATAATCTTTTTTTTCAATAGTTGAAAACTTTTTTCTGCTGCTTCTGTCCATCGAAAAGGTTGGCTGGCCTTTTTGATGGTTTCTAACATAGGAGCACAAATCCCGCTAAAATTCTTAATAAACTTTCTATAGAAACTTGCCAATCCATGGAAACTACATACCTCAAACAAGTTTTTCGGTGACGGCCAATTTATTATTGTTGTTACCTTTTCCGGATCCATCTTTAGTTCGTTTTTTGCTATCAAAAATCCCAAATAAATTGATTCTCTCTGCAGAAACATACATTTCTTCAAATTTATTAGTAACTTGTTCTGCTGTAGCTTTTCCAACACTTCTTGCACATGCCAGAAGTATTCCTCTTTCGTCTTGCTGAAAATAAGGATGTCATCTAAATTAACTACTATAAATTTCCCAATGTACTCCTTCAACATCTCATTCATGAGTCTCATGAATGTGCTGGGTGCACTGCTCAACCCGAATGGCATGACCAGCCATTCATACAATCCTTCATTTATTTTAAAAGCCGTTTTCCACTCGTCTCCAACCCGTATCCGAATCTGGTGATATCCACTTTTCAAGTCTATTTTAGAGAAGTAAGCTGCCCCACTTAAACAGTCCATCATATCATCCATACGTGGTAATAGAAATCTTTACCGGATGGTGATTTTATTGATGGCCCTTGAATCGGTGTACATCTGCCACTCTCCTCCCTTCTTGGGCGTGAGGACTGTTGGCACAGCACATGGGCTCAAGCTTTCCCTTATTAAACCTTTGTCCAATAGTTCTTGCACCTGTTTTCTGATTTCCTCATTATCCTTGGGGCTCATTCGATAGGCTGCTTTATTTGGTAAGCTGGCTCCGGGTATAAAGTCAATATGGTGACTGATACTCCGCTTGGGGGTTAACTTGTCTAGAAAGTCGTCCACTACTATATCTATAAATTCTTCCAACATTCGCTGTATTTCCACGGGTAAATCTGTTATCTCTGTATGTAAGAGAACTGTCCTTGTCTTTTTGACTACAGCATAACTTATTTCACTGTCCTCAACCTGTTTTAAAAATTGTTTTCCGCTCACTAGCAATGCTTTGGTTTCGTTTGCTTCAGTTGTTTCCTTCTCTTCTCTGATAGGCACAAGGGTATGCCTGACCCCATCTTTCTCGAATTTATAACAGTTCATCACTCCATCGTGTGTCACCTTCCTATCATATTGCCAAGGCCCGCCCAATAATATGTGACATACGTCCATCGGCATGATGTCACAAATAATTTTATCCTTATATCGACCTATTTGAAATTCAACCTCACTTTGCTCGTCCACCAGTAATTGGTGCCCCTTTTGTAACCATGAAACTCTATACGGACTAGGGTGTTTTAAATGCTTCAGCCCCAACTTTTCCACCATTTATGTGGATACCAAATTGTCTGTACTTCCACTGTCGATTATCATCTTACAACACTTACCCTGTGATTTGCAAATTGTCCTGAACAGAGCTTTCCGTTGCATCTGTTCGACACTCTCATCAACTGGTTTCAGTAATACCTTATGCAGCACTAAAGCTTCTCTCATTTCTGGGGCATTCTCTGCCTCTTGAGGGGGTGCTGCTGTTTCCTCCGGTTGCACCACATACACACCTCGTTGTCCAGCTGACTCTGTTTCTGGGCACTCAAACAAATGGTGCCCCCACTTGTGGCATCTATAGCATTGATAACCAGTTCCCCTTCCACGGCCATTTCCTCTGTCGCGTTGGAACGATCTGCCACCTCTCGTTCCATCTCCTTTTTCTGTTGTTCCCGAAGTCCTCGAACAGCTGGCTTCCTCACTGTTGCTGGCAGTTCGGCCCCTGCCATAGGACTGGCCTCTCCGTCTGGCAGACCCTCGTCCTCTCCAGGCATTCTGTCTTCGGTTAATTTTCTCCTCTGCTTTAATTGCGCTCTGGTATGCCTCCTCAGTATTATTTGGAGACAAAATACTTATTTCATCCAAAATATCCATCCTCAGTCCATTAACATATCTGGCTGTCCTTTCTGCCGTATATTCTATATATCCAGCTTGCAAATTCACTCGGTAGAATTCCTCTATGTACTCCTTCACAGTTAGTCCCCTTTGCCTCAAGTTCTGTACCTGTCTATGTAGTGCGATTTGATAATCCCTTGGTAGAAATCTGCCCTTCAATTTGGCTACCATCCTTGTCCAAGTTTTAATCGGTGTTTTGTTCAACCTCTTCCTCTCATTCTGGACACTATCCCACCACAGAGCTGCGTGTCCTTTTAGCTTTGTTGCTCCAAGTTTGACTCTATGGTCTTCACTAACTTCCTCACATTCAAAATACTTGTCCATCTCACTAATCCAATCTAACACAACATCAATAGACAAACCACCATCGTATGTCGGGAGTTCTGGTTTTGGTCTGTTGTTCGATAATAAGACAGATTTCAGTAATTTCACTTCTGTTGATTCACCTTCAGGTCCATCTGCTACCACTTCTACTTCTTCTTCACTCACATCACCCATTTCTGGATCTCTTTGCCTGCCTGCCTCTACTGCTTCCAAACGAGCAGCAAGAACTCTGAGTTCTTCTCGTAATGCCTCATCTGCCATTCTACGAGCACCTCGGCCTCGTCCTCATCTACCTATGTCCATTTTTTTTTTTTAATTTCTTTAACTCAAAAGCTATGATACCACTCTGGTGTAACCTAGCCCAAAGGTCTACACTTTACACTTTACACGCGGGAAAGGAAAGGTATACGTGGAAAATAAAAATCTGGAGCTGTGATTCTCCGCGGGATTTTATGTAGGTTGGTAGCTGGAGAGTTAATGCCTGCAGTAAATGTTCTGTACTCCACCTCGAAACCTCTCCCACTCGCCCTTCGTGTATTAACCCTTGTTCATTATGGCAATTTCTGGATTGTTCGTCCGTTACTTCCGCGCTGAGGTTTTCTGTTCTGGTCGAGGGTTTCTTGGTTCCTTTTGTGGAACGCTGTCTGCTCTGCTCCGTTGATATGTTCAATTCTCTGTGTGGGACAAAACTCAGTCCCTTCTCTATTCGGCCTGCTTGCACTGTAATGGAAATGGCGTTTGGGTTTAATGGTGATTCGGCTCGGTTTCGTGGTTTAACCTTGGTGAGTATGACTGTTCTTTCCTCCCATGCATGCGCGTATTCTTTTAAGGTATTTGTTTAATGCCTATTATTGGTTGCAATATCCTGCTATTCTGTGTGCATCTTCGTGGTCTTTGGTCGAGGTTTTATAACTAGTTCTAGAAATCACTGTGATTTTATTGTATCTTTTGGACTCTCGTTCTCCCTGGTTCGAATCTGGTTAAGTCTTGTTTGCTGGCTGTTGTTTTGGAATCTCACAATGTGGCACTGTATTTGTTTCGAGCACAGGACCTCTCGGACGCTTGTTCTTCACTCAGAACAGGTAATATCTCCTGTCCTTATTTCAGTCTTGCTCGGTTTCTGCTATTGAAACTAACCCACCTTCGCTCCTTTGGTCTACAGTCGGTCAATTTACTCAGAATGTCACGCGGTCGTCTTTGGCTTCATTCTCCCAGGTAACTTTACTATTCGGTTAATTTTCCTCAAGCACTCGCATTCTTACATGTAGTTCTCCTCTTTACCTTATTGTAATATAATTGGTTCGATGATTACAGGCTGCCATTGGCAACCTGGGCGGGTGTATTCTTCAGTGTTTCACTTGTACAATCGCTTATTTTTTGGGTAGGCCTGAATCCCAAACGTCTGGTTGTAGTTTTGCTTAATGATATGGTTCTGTGAGCTTGCTCAGGTCTTTCGGTCACCGTATGGATTTTAGCTTGGCTGTGTTTCTTTCGTTTACTCCTGTATTAGGTTTTACAAGAGATGGTAGTCGCTGTTGGTCGGTCTTTTGTCAAACCCTAGTTCAGGGTTTTCCTGTTTATGAAGTTTTCCGACTACGCATCGTATTTTACTCTATGTATGGTAGCGGACTTGATTTTTCATGGAGTCATTCTGGCTTTACAATAGTCACTGTATTTATGGTCCTTCGACTTTCTAAAATGAAATTTATGAAAGGAAAGATATACAGCGTTGTTACCTTTTTTGTAGTTGTATTCCGCCTCTGTTCTGTGGTTGCTCTTTATGACTTCGAACACTAGAAGTGGTTGACTCTTGTACGCAATTTCTTCCTCTTGGATTTCTGGATATTATGTGCCTGGACTCGTGTTTGACTGTGTGCGAAAACAATATTAAATAAATGTTTGTTTGTACTTCATGTGCGACTGTAAGTTACCGAGACTTCATCCGGCTGTTTAATGTTTGACTGTGATTCGTATTAGAATACATGCAACAGCATATTGATAGACATTAATTGTCTGGTAGTTTATCAGGCTGTAAAGAAAAGTTTCATTTAGGCAAATAGTAATAAAGATGATACAGATGGACAAATAATTTTTTCAATGCTTCTGACTGTCTCTATTTCTCTTCTTCTATCCTTCAACTGAACCCCTCTCTGTTACATTTGATTTGTTTATATCTCTCTCTTTTTCAGTTGATCTTTACAGTTAATCAAATTGATATAGGATATGGTTACAGAAATATTGTTGTCGTTAATAACTATAATCACTTGGCATTTCAAGGCTTGGAGGAACAGTTGGTCCTTATTTCCCTAATTTAACGGACCATTCCTTAACTAATAATTGAGCTACAGTAATTCTAACTGAAGTAAAAAGAAATGTTTGAATTCACTGACTTTGTAAAACAAATTAAAAGAGAAATTATTACAGTAAAAATTAAATAGTCCAATCAATCAATAGGTTCTAAACCTGGTTGGGATTTCGCCCAATTACGGTGAGCTGGATGCTCCTGCATCATTAACTGCTATATTAAACACCTAGTTTTTAAAATAAATAAATAAATAATCAAAGTCAAACTTTAAAGGAAGGGAGTCAAAAATTATTAAAACGAGTGTAGACCCTGATTGAGACAAGATCATTTGATAAAAAAAATAACTAATGGAAAAAAAAAAAAAAAAAAAATTAATAGAAAAATAAATAAAACAAAATAAAATATACACAAGTCAAAGCAGGCATGCCCACACACACACATATATCCGAAGAAAAGCAATCAATAAGTAAAATGAGGTCAACAATAAAATATGGGGCTCAGGCCTATTAAACAAATAACAAAAATACTTCTTAAATATGAATTTTTGAATTTTTATTGTTATGAATATGAATCATGATTATCTTAATTTATATGGTAAAATGGAGGTCAACAATAAAATATGGGGCTCAGGCCTATTAAACAAATAACACAAATAATTCTTAAATATGAATTTTTGAATTTTTATCATTATGAATATGAATCATGATCATCTTAATTTACATGGTAAAATGGAGGTCAATATGTGCGTTTATTAATTAAATTAAATATGAAAATTAAAATATCATAATTACAAATATAAATTATCATTATTTTAATTTATTTTATATGATTGATATATTATAAAAATTCAAAAAAGATTTGTAATTATTAATGAAACAAAATTAAAAAAATATAATTATTATTTCGTGTGGTAACACTTCTTCCACTAATTTTTTTACTATATAGACTTTTAAAAACTTTAATATTATTTATAAAAAATAATTATTAAATTTAATATTAAAATTAAATAGATTTAAGAACATATTTTCTAAAATAAATTTAAATTACACCATCTTAAAATAATTTTACTTCCTAATTCACTTGCATGATGCTTAAAATGAATTGTCTTTCTCCTTGACTCTTTTTTGCAAAATGCTCAAAATAAGTTTTCTAATAAAAATCCACCCACTTGTTATAAAATAACTTTGCTTCATCGGTTGAATGTGTTGTTTTTATTCTTCTAGGAGCATTATTATGATTTTCTCATTGAGCTAAGTTTGATTTTGAGCTAATTTTCCTTCAAGGTCAACGTTTTTTTTCATTTATCTAACTAACAATCTCAATGATATTGTTTACTCGCTAGATGTTTGCATTTGCAAACACACCCATTGAATTTGCTAGCTCTCTAGCCATTTGTTCATGAGTCTACTTAGATTCATCATAGATAATTCTTTGATGGATTGGGGAAACATTGGTATGTGAATATTTTTTCCTCTTGACTCTACCATTTATGACTGCTCTCTTCTTAATAATGAAGAAGCAATTGATAGGAGGATTTTTTTCTCCCTCAATCAATGAAAGATCTTGGACATAGTAAACATTCGGGAAAGACAAACTTCACATAGATGGAATGGGGTTTTTAGAAACTACCCCAGATGTAATTAGTGTTGTAGCATGTTCATCTCGATTGTGTTTGTTGGGGGTTTCAAACTTGGAGGCACTGTTTTAGAAGTCTTTGGTACAATATTTAGGGGGTTTTTTCCTTTTCTTTTTGTTAGCTCTTTCTGCACCTTCTTGAATAAAATTCATTCCTCCCACATCATTTTCTCTTCTTATTCTGACATAGTAACTTTTGTTTCCATGTCTGTGCTTGTATGAGATTCTTGATGTGGAAGATCTATTTCCCTCTGTTATGACTTTTGTTGTATTGGATGTAGTAGAGGGAGAATGAATTGCTAGAAGGATGTCTATGCAATATGCATTTCATTATTTTCCTAAAAATAGATGGTAAACGTCTTTTTCTAGTATTCACGTAACTCTAAAATTCGGCTTATTAAATTGTCGGAAGTTGTTGGACAACGTTAATAACTTTTTGAAATGAATAGACACCTTTGAACAGGTCATCATAGAAACATTCCCCATCAATATAATTTCTAGCTCCTAAATGTGAGAAATGTTTGGACACAACCTTATGAGGGTCATGATTTCTTTTATCTCAATATAAGATAAATAGATTTTTTTCTAAAGCTTCAGCTTCTAGCCCAGCTTGAGGGATATGAACTAGTCCATATACACTAATCTAGATAGGAAAATAGGGCCATATCTTTTTAGAATCAAGGTGTAAATCCCTTTCCACACTTATAAAGATGGTTGTATACATGATTTCCCTACATATAAGCCTATGGGGGTGGGAAAAGAATGAGCGGGAGACAGACAACCATAAATTTGGACATTTCAAAACTTGAATAGCTTCATCATTTATTTTGGGAGGTGATGAGCCTCACCATTGGGTAATTATATGGGCCTTAATTCACCTCCTATCTAGTCAAATCAACTCTTCTCACAATTTATTACATGTTTTGATTATATTTTGTTTAATGAGATGAGTTAAAGTGAGATATTATGCCTAGTGGACTAATATGCATTGAATGCAGGTTTTTGAAGAGAAAATCAAGGAATTTTGGCAGGAATAAGGTTTGAAAATCAATTGGGACAAGGGAGAGAGATTATAGGAGGTAATCCTCCTCATTGAATCCTCCCCCATTTGAATGTTCCTCCATTAATCACACCAACTTGGAGTGTAATTAACCAAGTCATGAAGATCAAAAGGAAGTCGAGCAAGTGATAGACAAATATTTAGTTCATCTTGAGTTTGGGAGTCGAGGCTCCCTAGATTTAAGGAAATCGTTGTGGACTTCAGCTGTGTAAGTAGAGAGGCCTAGAGCCTCGTTAGGATTCTATTTTTTATTGTAAAAACACTAGTTATTTTCGAGCTCCAGACTTGTGGAAGACATTGATGTAATTTTCTGTGTTGATAATGAAAATGAGATTTTTCTTGATCCAGCACTGAGTTAACTGAGAGGGCTGAAGCTCTTGGGTTAGGGCCCAACCCTAGCAACAAAGGCTCCTCTTCTTATATTTGGATGCTTGGCTTGGTTTCATAGATTCATGGTTAAACTGTCTTTAGAAGTATTTCATTGCAAGTAATGTGGATTTGATTAGTTGTTTATTAGTTTTCTTCCATTTTTGCTTTACTTCCGTAGTAGATTAGAAGGGATAAAAGGAGACCCACAAAGTTGTCAGTAGGTTTCTTGGCCTCACCTCTTCCCTCAAGGATCGTGATTGAAGGAAAAGACCCTTATGTAGCCCCAAAAAGACAAATCTCCATTTTCTCATAAGATTTAGAGTTTACTGTACTTGAACCAGCGTTTGATCAATTCTGCGAGCGTAAGATTTAATTACCATCTCTTCCATCTTTAGTATTATAGTAGATCTCATCCATGATTCCATTTTATTTAGTAATTTTCATCATGCATGAAGTAGACAGCTAGTTCATTAAATTTTGCTTTTCTAGCTTGTTAGAATTCTTCTTGTTTACATGAATTTTTGGCAATTATAAATGTTTGATGCAGAGCAAGTGCTTCAGAAATATAAAGAGATCTCATGGCATGCAACTACCTTCCAACTTCATCCATCCATAATCATTCCTTGCTTTCACCAAGACCTTCATCGATCTCATCATTTTACATAGAAATTCCTCCAAGCATGTTGAGTGAATCCAACCATCTCCTAACCTTGGTTTTGAGTTCCGAGTGATCCTAGGCATTTTATCACTCCACTCCACCCATCCACCACCTCCCCTGAGCCTTCCATCACCTTCAGCAACCATCATTTTTCTCTCAGCTGTATCCTGTAGAAATACAAGGAATCATATAGGTTTCTAATACATCCTGTAGTGGCCTATTTTGAGGCAAAATTGAGGGAAAACGTCTAGGAAGCCACACCACATCAGCCAAGAATCTCTCGAACCTTCCAACCATCTACTAAACCTCCCAACCATCCACTAGCATCACTAAGCCACCTGCCACATCACCAAAAGATATTAGGGTTTACACTTGATTTTCCATAAAAAGAATAAAAAGAACAAAACAGATTTATTTCAGTCCTTTACATACAAAATAGCGATGTTTGATGTCTTGAACTCCCATGCTTTAGACAGTAGCATTTCATACATGTTAGCTTGGCATTCTTGTAAATCATAGTTTCTCAGCAGTTAGTTAGAGAATGGTGTGTTTTTAGCATAGGATTTCAATCATTTTCCTTATTGTAGTAGACAATCTTTCTCGTAGAGTAGATTCCTATTTCTTTCATCAGCAATCAAGCTTCTTCTGAATCCATAGAACTTTAGCTTGAAAACCCTAGTGGTCTCTTGCAGCTAAATAGTGACAAAAGGCAGATCCATCACTTTTACTTGTGTATATAGCATTGTCACCTCCAAGTTTGTACGAACCCCGGGTTTATAACTTAAAGTTGGTAGCTCCAAGAGTTGCAACATTCTTGCGGAAATACTGGTGCTCATCACTTTTTTGTGCCGTTGCTGAGGAGGTGTTTGAGTAATGTGTTATTATTGCTTTATTTCTTCTATTTATTGTTTCTAATATTTTTCTCTTAGTTTTATTTCTACAAAAGTAATTTAGTTTGCTTCCTTTTTCATTCTACATTCTTTGCTTTCCTTTCCACTCTGCAAGTAGGATTTCAATCAAGAAATTAGTTTTCATTCAATCAATAGTTTTCATTCAGTGTGCAATTTCAATTCTGCAAATACTTTGCAAGCTTGAAAAAAACAAAACAAAATGAAAACATTTCTTTTCATGCCTCATAGGAATAGGGATAACTTAGGGAATTTTTTTCCAAATACCCCCACTGCATCAAACAACCAACCTTCCCTCTTCTTCGGAGGTTTTGAACTGGAGGAACCCTTAGGTGAGCAACCAGACATATCTGAAGAACCTACAGGGGAAGAAGAGGAAGGAAAACCCATTCCTACTGAACTTATGGCTGAAAACAGAAATGACAGAGGGAATAGGGAAAGAGTTGAGGGTGATTTCCCATTAGGGAAACCAATGGGGATACTAAGACGGAAAATATAATCCCTTCTGACCTTCCTCATTTCTATGGCCTGACTACAAAAGACCAAAACACTTTCTTATTTGATTTTGCTATCGTATACCAAACCTATAACTATACAAATGATGAGCAGAAGTTGAAACTATTTCCATCCACTCTCAAGGATGCAACTTTGCACTAGTTCATGGGTTTACATGGAGATAGAATCACAACTTGGGCTCAGATGGAGTGAGCCTTCAACAACAAGTATCGGGACTAGTGTAGGTATAAATGCACTAAAGAGGAAATTTTTAGGATGACCTTAGGCAATGATGAATCCCTAGAGGATTATGAAGAAATATCCCATCTTAGCTACAAAAGGGTCAGGTACACACTTGACCCTGAGTCACTAAACCTAGTCCTGCTTAAAGGAGTAAGGGAAGATCTTCTAGATACCCTACACTTGTTAGCAGGAGGGGATATCTACCAGTTACCTATGAGGATATCAAGATTGTCTTTAGAAACCATTCTAGGGCAGCTAGGAAAAAGGGTAGGGGCAATCAAGCTATGGTCAGTCCATCCTCTTACAATTCATCCATCAAGGGTGAAATTAGGAATATGTTGGAGGATTTCAAAAGTGAGATGCTACAAACTCTTTCCCTACAGATGGACACTATGGACATTAAGAGAAATCAAGAGGAAGCAGAGAGATTCTTGGCCATTTTCTGTCCTAGATGCACCAGGAGGCACCCTAGGAATGAATATCCATTGAATTCTATTGAAATTTGCTCAGCCTGTGAAGAAAACCACTCCTTAAAAAAGTTCCCCTCTTTTCTTGGACTCAAAGCTGTATATCAAGGAGTTGAAGGGGTCACTAAGCAGCTCCGGTACATAAACCAAAGGAGACCTCATGGGCCTAGGCCATACCAACAGGGCATGCAAGGGTCATCCCATGCATATTACAACCCCAACTATACCACATCCATACCTTCTTGGGGGGTCCCTACTCATCCTCCTTGTTCTACACCTCCTCCTTGGTCCTTTACACCTCAATATCATTCCCAACCAGTGAGCCAATCATTTCAACCATATGCTCTGCCACAACCTCAGTGGAATGCACCACCTGAGGGGTGGAGGCCCCCATTAAACAATGTTCCAACTTTGTTTCCTTCACCACCTGCCAAACCACAACTTTTACACTTTTCTCCACCTAAACAACCCTAGATGCCTACCCAGCCAAATCTGAACCCAAACAACAAATAGGCACAACAAGTATACAGTGGAGAGACATCATATCTAGCTTATGTTGTGGAGATTCAGGAAATCAGCCTGAGATCTGAGAGAGTACTCCCAGACAACCAAACTCTCCCTCCACCTAGGGAGGTTGAGGAAGAAAGAGAGGAAAGCATGCTTAAAATGAATCCACCACCCTTTCCTGGGATATTAATAACCGCTCCAACCTACCCCAGAAGAGACTAAACTTCTGGGAGAATTGAAAAAGCAATGTATCAAAATTCCACTTCTCCAAACTATTAAAGATGTACATATTTACAACATGTTTATTAAGGACAAGTGCTTCAATCATCCAGGGAGGCGAAGAAGAGATTCCCCTACCATTAATGTCATTGCGAAGATGTCCAACTTAATGTTGGGGCAAGTAATCTGTCCAAAGTATTTGGACCCTAGAAGCCCTGTAGTAGATGTGCAGATCAATGGTACCATCATTCCACACACTTTCGTCGACCTTGGGGCTTCCATTAATGTGATGACTAAGGACACCATGCTCAAGCTCAACCTCCAAGGTTCATTGAGAAAGACCACAACAATTCTGCAACTTGCAAACCGCTCCACAGTGACCCCTAAGGGGATTGTGGAGGATGTGATGATATCGATTGATTTTTGGGAATACCCTATGGATTTCCTAGTTCTCCATCCTAAGGCTAAGCTTACTAGTTACCCTGGTTAGTGTTACACAACATTTTGTCAGTGTCATTGTACTCCTGATTCCTTGATCCTGTAGGACTTCTACAGTGAACCCTACATGCTTAACCTTCATGAAGAAACTCCAATTTTGTCCCTCTTCATGAGTATAACAATTTCCTTTTGCACCATTTCCCCAAAATATCCTATTTTTCCTAGTTTACAAGATCGACGCTAATGGCCTTTGTCCTCCTCGTGTAGATAAGCAGGGATTAAGATTGTCCCTAGCACTAACCAGAGAAACTGAGCTTTGTTCCAGCTGCGTCGGTCCTCTTATGGAAATTTTTTTAAATAAGGAATCGAAGCTTCCAGCTCTAGAAGCTTCGATACAGAAGTCTGGTAAATGGTTTTGCTAGATGGGGTCGAGGATGTTAGTTTGGGCTTCTTTCCCCTATAATGATGGAACTATGTCAAGAGATGAGACCTTACCCCATGAGAAGAGGATCCATATCCCATCTATTCATCCTATATAAACCTCCCTTTTTCCAAAGCACAAGCTAGTGTTAATGTTGGTGTGCTAGTGCTAATTGAGTTTGGAGCAAATAACAAGATATTCATAGTTGTAGTTGTCTAAATGTGTGAGGGAGAAGTGTGAATTTGGTTTAGTGTGAAGCCTAAAGGAAAGAGCCTTAAAACTATTATTGGTGAATCCATCATGGATTGCTAGCAGAAGTGTGTGGGAACCTGGTTTTGTTGGAGGAGAATAGCAACGTCAATGCAATGGTTGTAATCTCTTCTTGATTCAATATATATGCAACTAACGATTGATTTCCTACATGATGTGTCATCTTACATGTTCATGGCTTAAGTTTCTTGACTTGTTAAGTAGGTTGAATTACAAGTTGTCTATTATCATAGTTGTTGTTTACTTGTTTCAGATGTTTGAAGAAGGAAGTGAGAGATAGCTGGAGCGAGCAAGCAAGGACATCATCAAACAGGATAAGCGTACTAAGAGGTAGGCCCTCTTAATTGGTTTTAACCTAAGGAAATCTTCAATAGAATGTATCAGTTATGGCTAGACCCATTATTGGGCTAGAGGAATTGTTTGTGTCCTGTTGAAGCCCCGAAAATTGGGTCAACAACAAGGGAGATACCCGCCCGATCCGGACCTTGGTTGGCAGCTCCTTTTCCGTTTGATATAGTGGGTCCGACTGGGGATAATGGGACCAGTTTCCCAATTTGTGTGTGTGTGTAGAATATGATATCTCTGATCAAATAGTTCCTAATTAAGATGCTCTAATTCTAACTTTAGTCTAATGACATGCTATTGTATTCTAATAAAACAAAAATATCTAAGTCTATACTAACATGGGGTATGATTCTTCTGTTATGCGATCTAAAATGATTTAAGATAAAAATTGGTAATAAAGATCATTCAACTATTATAAGAAAAGAATTCAATATAGATGAACCACTTCGCACAAAAAGTTAGGCGAAACAGTTGCGAAAAACATATCGCATAATAAGCTACTCATATATCAAGCATAAATAAATAGCTATCACCATACAAAAGTGCCAAATGATAACTCAGGCATTCAAGCATTAACATATAAATAACTGAATTTAAATATCACTTTAACATAGGAAATAGAAACAGTTAAGAGATAAAAGTACCATTTATAACTAGTTCTACTCACGAGCTTCAAGTGATAGCGATTTATCTCTTCTCAATCCAACATCAACTAAGAGTACATAAGTGCAACATCAGTAGCAGATATCAGATGCAAAAATCAATAAATCCTGTTCCATTCATTCAACAAAACCTCCTCGGAGGGTGCAAAAGTGCATGTTCTGAGGACAAGTTTTTTATAAATTTCTAGACCCTTCTCTAAATGCATGAGAAGGGTTTAAATACTACTATGTCTAAAAATAACTTATTTACAAAAATTTAGGATATGGTTTAAATGACTGCCTTTTTCTAGGGAAAATGAAATAAAACTATTTCTAAAATTAAATCTAAAACTAACTATTTCTGTATTTCTTCCTTAATGTTGCAAGCATTCAGCATTTGCTTGAGAAAAGTCAGTTGGCTGACTTCAACCTTTAAATGTGCTGCAAAAACAAAATCAGCAAGGGTTGGCACCATCTTTTCAGTACTGGGCTTACAGGAGACTAAGCAATTAGAGACTTTCCATTTTGATAAGTTTTACCCAGCGATGTGCGATTAGCGCTAGGCGCTAATCGCGCATCGAAAACTGCCTTTGTTTCTTAATCCGAGCTTCCTTAGTGTGATTTTCACCTCTTGTGTGTTTTCTTGTAGTGGATGTAAAGTTGAAATTTTGTGAAAATAATGATTCCGAGAGCTCTTGACCTCGAGCCCTAAACTGCTTGTCTTTGATGTCACCACTGTCTAGTATTCCTTTAACCATTTTTGTGCAAGGGAGAATTTTGGGCCTTGCCGCTCTCCGGTGCAGGAATGAACAAGCTAACTCAGCAACTGATGCTTTAGACGACCTTAGTGAGCCTGTAGTAGCCATAAATCCCATTACTTTAGGATTTATTTCCTCAAGTAGATTATGTATGCCTTCCCAGGTGAAAATACCCACGTTTCTAATGCACGCTGTGTCTTTGTGCAAGGGTGCCTTTTCTCTGTGTTCAGATATTAGAGCCTTGCCTATTTTCATCGTAGCTTCTTGTACACTACTTTGTATAACCTTTTGTCCTTCGTTCCTACAGTTTACAAGTGAGGTGAGAGTAATGATAATAAATAATGACGGGAATGCTTTGACTACCGAAGACATTTAAAAATATGCCACCTTAGGTGAACTGGCTCTTTGATAAACTCAAAACTAGATTTCATTGACAACTGGCAACTACTTCATTAATGAGCATTAAAGCACATAACGAGTCTCATTTAATAGAAACACTTTTCCTTGAATAATGAACCAAAAATTTGCGATGAGATGATTTTGCGATTTGCTTTGCAATATCATAGATCACTGCATCGCATAATCGCAAGATCGCAAGATCGTTCTATCATCCTATCGCAATTTCATAGTATTGCATGGTCGCAATATCACATAATCGCAATATCGCATGTTTTGTGTTAAGTAGTTTCTTGTGAGGCGCGATTTTGCGATATGCGCTATCGCATATCGGCGTTTTCTGTGGTTTTTTATTATAAGTGTGCTTCTAAGAATTGCGATGCGATATATGTTTATCCTTATGCAATTTCACATTGCATTCTCACAATTTTAGAGTTTAGCTTGTAAGTAGGCATGCTGTTATCTTTTCTGCGATATGATATCCTTTAAGGAGTGATTTTGTCTTCTCTCATCACAAAACTTAAGTTTTTTAGATATTTTCAAAGGTATTTTCTTAAGTTTATGATGGTAAGTTTTATTGAAAAGGAAATACAATCACTAATTGAGTTTTTTGAATTCTAGCTAAGGGTCCCCATTTATTTAGTATTAGTCACAACACTAAATAAAAATGGGGGTTGTTGGTGGCCACAACAATTGGCGATTCACTTGGAAGAACCAGTTATCTCTGTTGTTCTTTTGAATTTTCTATACTTCCAAAACAAAAAAATTTCCAGAAAAATTAAACTTTATTATAGAATGATAAAGTACATTATGTTCTAACCTGTCAATGATATTTTGTTTCAACTATTTTCAACTCTGATTATTTACTTCCTCAAGCTAGTCCTTGTATTTACATCAGTCATTACTTGGTTTTATAAATATAAAACAAAGGCTTCTCTGTAAATCAGTTTTAAATATGCTCATTTGTCGTAGGTAGAGCCTCTGCTGCCAGCAGGTGTTCATAGCCTCAACAGGGTTACCTATTACCCAACAATGATCCTAAATCCTACTTAAAGAAACCTACAATTCTCAAAGAAGAATCCATATCAACACTTATCGCTTTTGATTTTCTTTTAATCTTAAAGAGCAATGTCTTGGTTTGATAGCCAATTTATGACACAGTCATTCACTTGATTTATAACTTATTGAACAAGCTGGCTCGTGATGAGACCCCTTGTCTTTTGATTGCAACAATCTTGAGCCATTTCCCTATTGTGATATATAGTATTGGCAAAGTCAGCAAGTTATAATATCTGTGATTATGATAAGTTGGCTCGTGATGAGACCTCTCACTCTTTAAGATGAAGTGTATCCTTGGATTGTTCCTCTGAAAGTTGTGATTTCCTTAGTAGGGAGGAAGTCATTGTTTCCTTAAGATAGCTCTGGATGATAATAGTAGAGTTTTTGGAAAGATCTGTTCTACAGAGAATCTTCATTTTGTTATTGATACCTTTCATTACATTGATATAAAACAATTTCTCACTAAAGGTTGTTTTCATCAAATTTTATGAAGTTGAAACTAGTATCATATCTAGGCTAGAGTCTTTAACTGTATCTTTCTACAATAGAGATCAATTTTCCAAAAGATTTGCTATTTATACAAGCGAAAGATCAAAATCTGAAAGAGAATTGGTGTCTTTTTCGTAAATTCCTAATGTAACCATTCACAACTGGTTTTATGAAAATAAAAATCTAATCTACAAAATAAAAGAGTAATCTTCTAGTGAAAATATTTTTTTAGGATCTGACCATTAACAAGTAAAGAATCTCTTTTTCCTGCTAAATCTTGCAACATAAAAGTGGACGGACCTATGACTTCTACAATTGGAAAAGGACCAAGCCACATTTGTTGAAATTTAGTACGCTTTCCTTTTTCTTCATGAGCGTTGTCCCATTTTAAAACTAGATCTCCCACCTGAAAATATTTTCTGGTCATCATGTTTGAATCAAAAGAGGATTTTACTAATGCTTGATGATGAGCATGAGTTCTTTTAGCCTGTTCTCGTTGTTCTTCTAACTTAACTATTTCCATTTGCCTCAGTTGTAAGGAGGAAGTTGGTACTTCATCAATATACTGAACTAAAGACAAAGAGGGGATTGCTAAATGTGTGGGGAGAACCACTTCTTTTCCATAAACTAATTTGAACGGAGAAGTGCCAATGGACGCTTTTTGCGTTATTCGATCTACCCATAAAGCGTATATTAAAGATTTATGCAAATTTTTATGATTTTGTTCAACTTTTCGTTTGGTAATCCTGATTAGGTTTTTATTTGTAGATTCGGCTAACCCATTTCCTTGTGGGTAATAATTGGCAGAATATTTAAGTTTGAAACCTCTTTTAAGTGCAAATTCAGTTATTGTATTACCAGAAAAGTATGATGCATTGTCAAACATTAAAGCGGAAGGCAATCCAAACCTAGCGATTATAAATTGATCTATGAATTCAATGATATGTTCATCATTAGCCATCTTGAGTGGAACTGCTTCTACCCATTTAGTAAAGTAATCTATTGTTGTAAGAATATATCTATGCTGCTTAGAAGAGTGAGGAACGATCTCACCTATTATGTCCAATCCCCACCGGTCAAAAGTTTGTTCAATGTTGATTGGCTGTAATGGCAAGGAGGGTTTCTTTTGTCTCTCGGCAGCAGTTTGGTAGATTCAACATTTCCTCACGTAATTGTGCGAGTCTTTAAATAATGTGGGCTAGTAATATCCGTCTCGTAAGATTTTATGTGCAGTAGCATCTCCAGCATAGTGTCTTCCTGCTGGCCCATCATGGAGTTCCTGCAAAACGTTTTTAGCTTCAAATTCTTCAAGACATCTAAGTAGAACAGAATCATAATTTACCCTAAAAAGAACATCATTCAAGAGTTGATATTGTTTGGCTTTCAATCTTAGAGCTCTTTTCTTAGTATGATCGAGGTGTGAGGGGGCATACCCATTCTTTAGATAATAAATGATATCGGCATATAATGACTCATTATCATTTAGGCTTACCTTGTACACTTGTATGTCTGCAGATGGAATTTCAGATATCAGCGATGCTCCAGCCAGCATTTTGCAAAAGCCTTGACCTTTTACAATGCTTGCTGGTTTGATTTCTACATCATATTCCTGTAAGGAAGTAACCCAATTGGCTCTTTTCTCACCCACCTCTTTTTGTACTAAAATATTTCTTACTGCTGGAAACGGTACAATGATTTTTGTGCAGGTTTTGAGTAAAAAGGGTCTGAAATATTTGATTTTTTTGAAAGTAACGTAAGCCTGTTTCTCCACATTTCAGTAATTTAATTTAGCTCCCTATAAATTTGAACTGAAGAAAGCAATCGGGGCTTCTGCCTTCTCTTGATTTATATAAGTATCACTGCGTATGATCTGTCATATGCAAATGTATATAAAACAAAAGGATCTAAAAAATTTGGAGTCACTAAAGATGGAGCATTGACAAATGCTTGTTTGATTAGATTGAATGCCTCATATTCGTCTTGACCCCATTTGAAGATTGAGTTCTTTTTTATCATCGTCTGTAAGGGAGACACGATTCTTGAAAAATCTAGAACAAATCTCTTTACAAAGTTGGTTTGACCAAGGAAAGATTGCATAGCTTTTTTGTTGAGGTAGGGAAATTTCAGAAATCTCTTTGATTCTGTCAGGGTCAATGTGAATTCCAATTTTTAACACTATGAATCCTAGAAGTTTTCCTTCACTTAATGCGAAAAAGGACTTTTTAGGGTTGAGTGAAATTCCATACCTTAAGCAACGTTGGAAGATTTGTTTTAAATCTCTCAGATGGTTGCTTCGTCTCTTGGAATAGACAATTATATCATCCAAATAGATTACCACAGACTTATTAACTAAACCTCTGAATGCAATGTCCATGGCTCTCTGAAATGTGGCACCAGCATTAATCAGGCAAAAAGGCATTTTTTTATATCTGTAGGTGCCCCATTTGGTTCTGAATGTGGTTTTTAATTGATCGTCGGGATGTACCAACACTTGATTGTATCCTGAAAATCCATCTAAAAAGGAGATTAATTCTGAACCAGCGACTGCCTGCAAAATTTGTTCCATAGGAGGCAAAGGAAAATTATCCTTTTGGCAGGCTTTATTAAGGTTTTGAAAGCCAATACATATTCTAATATCTCCATTTTTCTTTCTAACAGGGACCATGTTGGAGACCCATTTGGAATGTCGAATGGGAAAGATTATTTTGGCTTTCAATAACTTGTTGAGTTCGGATTTAATCTGATTTTCTAAATTGGGATGGATTTTCTCAACTTCTGTTGGACTGGTTTTGCATTTTCCATCATTGGAATAGTATGTTGGATGATAGAAGTGTCATATGTTTTAAGTTCATCATAGTTCCAAGCAAAAACATTTCTGTATTGTCTCAAAAGACAGATATATGTTAATTTTTCTTCGGGAGTTAGGCCAAGGCCTAGATTGATGTTTTGGGGTTTGGTATCAGTTTCCAGATTTACTAATTTGTAGTTCAAAGTTGAACTTTGGAGTTTTGAATTAGTAGATCTTTTAAACCAATCTTTCAAATCATAAAGGTCTTCTAGTTTGACTACCGACTTAGGTATAGCATTGTTAGTGCTATCCTGTTGCAATGGTCGGTCATGTTGGTCTTTGTCAATTATTTGATTGGTATAGGATCCTTCAGATGTGAGAAAACTCACGATGTCAGGATCGTCGTTGAAAATTCTCCAATTTGTGATGTTATCAGGAATAGAAGGTCTAAAGATTAATTCTATTGAAAGTCTATCAGGACTAAAATCTTCTGAAGGGGTAAGTTTAGAAGCTACGTTAGCTAAAAGGTTTGCACTTCCATTCTGGAGTCTGGGAATTAATGAAATATTAAATGCTATAAAGTGCTCAGTCAGATCTTGAATTAAAGATTGATAATGTTTTAAATGACCTGATAAGCAATGTATAGTATTACATACCTGTCTGACTACAATTTCAAAGTCTCCGAAAACTTGAAGGTATTTGACATTTAATCTGATTACTTTGTACAACCCTTAGACTAAAGCTTCATACTCCCATATGTTGTTGGTGCAATCAAATTTGAGTCTGCAAGTTAACATAGTTTTATCTCCTTCTGGATTAACTAGCACGCATCCTGCTCCTGCTCCTTCGTTAGATTTAGAACCATCAAAAAAAAATTTCCAAAATGAAGATTTATTTACAGGACTAGCTAAAAAATTGATACATTTAAAACTATCTGTTTGAGAAAAGTTTTCAACTTGAGATAAAACAGAATGTTCTAAGTAAGGTGATGTGTGAGCATTAAAATTTCCTAGGAAAGAATCTACTGAGTAATTGCCAATAATGTTGTTGTTATATTCTACTGGTTCATTTTCCCCCTCGAGTTCTGTTACTATGTATTTCTGATGTCATTCTCGTTCAAATTTTATTTGATTTGGCTTACCATTGTAGGGTAGCCACATGTGCGACCAATCAGTTGCGAAGTATCCATGGCATTTTTCTGACCATTCCCTGCTAAGAATTAAGCCATAAAATTCTCAAATATCAGCAACTAGAATGTTGATAACTTGACATACCTTTGGGTTGGATGACAACCTTATGGTAACCTGATTCAATTCACTAATTACCTCGACTTGTGATCGATCTAGCTGGACTATGCGCACAACAGACTTCTGTGGTTGAACGTTCAATTTTGTACATATTGACTTCGGTAAAATATTCGATGAAGCTCCAGAATCCACTAAACAATTATGCACATTTTTATTAAAAATTTCATAAGTAAGAAGAAAGGGGGGAGTATGAGATCTTGATCTACCTCTAATTAATACGACGTTGTTTGGATCAACCTTGTTAATCGCATTAGTTGGAGGTCTTCCCATGTCATGGGAAGCTTGAGAAATTACAGTGGCAAGCAAAGGTGCAACTGGCACAACATGTAATTCTTTCAAAACTATCTTTTGTTGGTGTTTTAACTCACTCAATTCGTAAAGAGTGATGCTGGTCCAAGTATTTTTCATATCTTCTATAATATTGTACTCCATTTCATTGGAAACGATCAGCGTTTTAGATGGAGTAGAGGAATCTATTTGGACTGGGCTGGTTTGAGTCGCTTTAGATGTTGTCTTCTTGGGTGCGATTTTATCCTTTGTTGCCGAGGTTGTGCTCTTTGGCTTAGGGGTAGTTTGGGGGGGATCAAGCTGATTTTTGCTTCATGTACTAACCGGGAATGCTTCTTGATCCTCTTCTTCTGGGAGGATGAAATCCCACATTCCTTGTAACTCTACAACTTCTTCTTCATCAGTTGCTCTTGAGTAGTGATCTCCTCTTCTTCTTCTTCAGATTCAGCGTTTGTAATAGCATTGGTGGGCTTTGAATCATTCGAGGGATTTATTTTAAAAGCTCTGTATGGCTTCTTTGAAGAAGTTTCTGCCACTTGTTTTTTTATGTCGACCATCTTGTTAGACATGGTCTTCAAAACTTTTTGTAATCCTTCTAAATCAAAAGGATCGTTCGATTGCTTTTTCTTGGGATCTTCTTTGAATGTTACCTTCTTAGACTTTCGTTCTTTGATTGCCGTCTTCTTTTCCAGGGCTATAATCTGTTTCTCTACAACTATTTCTTCTTTCATGTTTTCAGCCAAAGTTGTCTTATTAGTCCTATCCACGAAGATTGCTATATTTGATGGTAATGTAGTAATGTACCATTCACTTCGCACTTCTTCGCTGGGCTTGGAAGTGGTAGGAATTTTGTTTAATAGTTTATTAAAACGAGAATTGAAGTCCTTGATAGGTTCTTTTGATTGGGCCTTGAGGTTTGAGAGGTCACTAATCAACGTCGTAGTAGACCTATCATCACCAAACTTAATGAGGAATTGCTCCTCCAAGATGTCCCAACTAGTAATAGATCCAGATGGTAGTGAAAAATACCATGATCCGACTATTCCTTGAAGGGTATATGGAAAAAATTCGAATGGAAGCATCTTTGTTGGTAACTCCATTAAGATTTATGGATAGCATAAAGTTATTGATATGCTCTTCCGCTAGCATGCCTTCTTCAGGATTGAATTTAGGCAGCCATTTTTCAAGATGGGCTGGCAGCTAACTCAAGGGCGCAGGCATTAAGACTGCCCCTGGATTGTTCCATGGAGATTGAGCCATCGCTGATTTACTAACGGAAGGAAGTGGAGAAGATGATCCCTGAGGTCGAGAAGATGAGGATATAATAACTCCTGATGATTGAGAAGGGGATGTAGAAGTACCAGTAGGTTGGTGGACAATGATCTAGAGTGGCAGAGTGGATGGTTGACTTCGCGGTGAGGAAGTTGAGATGGATGATGATGGTGAAAGAGTCTCGCTATCGGACCCTTTAGGTGATTTCCTTGCTCTCTTCCTAGTGGGTAGAGGTAATTCAGTTGGTTGAACACCAAATTTTTCGCTCTTTAATCTGGTTAAGGGATGAGCAAGGTTATATTGTGAAGTCACGTTGCCTTGATATTTATCATATCTTTGAGGCGATATAGAAAATCGCTGAAGTTTGTGAATCAGAGATTCAACTTCAAGCGGTTCAATAGTAGATTTTTCTGAAATGTGAGGGTTTGTAGCAACGACTGTTGATCCTACGACTTCTAGTGGTGGATTTAAAGCTTCTAAATGCAATGGAGAAGTTGGGGGAGATGGTGAAGGCAATTTACTCTAAGAATGGTATTTAGATGTGGACTTACTTGCCATTCATAGGTTGAGGCCCTCCTTCTAGCACCAAATATGTTGAAGCCCCGAAAATCAGGTCAACAACAAGGGGGATACCCACCCGATTCAGACCTTGGTTGGCAGCTCCTTTTCCGTTTGGTATAGCGGGTCCGACTGGGGATAATGGGACCAATTTCCCAATTTGTGTGTGTGTGTGTAGAATATGATATCTCTGATCAAATAGTTCCTAATTAACATGCTCTAATTCTAACTTTAATCTAATGACATGCTATTGTATTCTAATAAAACAGAAATATCTAAGTCTATACTAACTCGGGGCATGATTCTTCTGTTATGTGATCTAAAATGATTTCAGATAACAATTGGTAATAAAGATCATTCAATTGTTATAAGAAAAGAATTCAATATAGATGAACCACTTCGCATAAAAATTTAGGCGAAGCAGTTGCGAAAAACATATCACATAATAAGCTACTCATATATCAAGCATAAATAAATAGCTATCACCATACAAAAGTTCCAAATGATAACTCAGGCATTCAAGCATTAAAATATAAATAACTGAATTTAAATATCACTTTAACACACGAAATAGAAACAGTGAAGAGATAAAAGTACCATTTATAACTAGTTCTACTCATGAGCTTCAAGCGATAGCAATTTATCTCCTCTCAATCCAACATCAACTAAGAGTACAGAAGTGCAACATCAGTAGCAGATATCAGATGCAAAAATCAATAAATCCTATTCCATTCATTCATCAAAACCTCCTCGAAGGGTGCAAAAGTGCATGTTCTGACGACAAGTTCTTGATAAATTTCTGGACCCTTCTCTAAATGCATGAGAAGGGTTTAAATACTACTAACTCTGTCTAAAAATAACTTATTTACAAAAATTTAGGATACTATTTAAATGACCATCCTTTTTCTAGGGAAAATAACATAAAACTATTTCTTAAACTAAATCTAAAACTAACTATTTCTGTATTTTCTCCTTAATGTCGCAAGCATTCAACATTTGCTTGAGAAGAGTTAGTTAGCTGACTTCAGCCTTTAAATATGCTACAAAAATGGAATCAGCAAGAGCTAGCACCATCTTTTCGATACTAGGCTTACAGGAGACTAAGCAATTAGAGTCTTTCCATTTCGAGAAGTTTTACCCAATGATGCGTGATTAGCGCTAGGCGCTAATCGCGCATCAAAAACTGCCTTTGTTTCTTAATCCGGGCTTCCTTAGTGCGATTTTCACCTCTTGCATGTTTTCTTGTAGTGGATGTAAAGTTGAAATTTTGTGAAAATAATGATTCCAGGAGCTCTTGACCTCGAGCCCTAAACTGCCTGTCTTTGATGTAACCGCTGTCTAGTATTCCTTTAACCATTTCTATGCATGGGGAGAATTTTGGGCCTTGCCACTCTCCTATGTAGGAACGAACAAGCCAACTCAGCAATTGATGCTTCAGATGAACTTGATGAGCCTGTAGTAGCCATAGATCCCATTACTTTAGGATTTATTTCCTCAAGTAGATTATGTATGCCTTCCCAGGTGAAAATACCCGCGTTTCTTTTGCATGCTGTGTCTTTGTGCAATGGTGCCTTTTCTCTGTCTTCGGATATTAGAGCCTTGCCTATTTTCACCATAGCTTCCTATCCACTGCTTTGTATAACCTTTTGTCCTTCGTTCCTATAGTTTACAAGTGAGGTGAGAGTAATGATAATAAATAACGACGAGAATGCTTTGACTGCCGAAGACATTTAAAAATATGCCACCTTACGTGAACTGGCTCTTTGATAAACTCAAAACTAGATTTCATTAACAACTGGCAACTACTTCATTAATGAACATTAAAGCACATAACCAGTCTCATTTAATGGAAACACTTTTCCTTGATTAATGAACCAAAAATTTGCGATGAGATGATTTTGTGCTTTGCAATAGCGCAGATCGCTGTATCACATAATCGCAAGATCGCAAGATCGTTCTGTCATCCTATCGCAGTTTCACAGTATCGCATGGTCGCAACATCGCATAATCGCAATATCGCATAATCACAATATCGCATAATCGCAATATCGCATGTCTTGTGTTAAGCAGTTTCTTGTGAGGCGCGATTTTGTGACATGCGCTATCGCATATCGACATTTTCTGTGGTTTTTTATTATAAGTGTGCTTCTAAGAACTGCGATGCGATATAAGTTTATCCTTATGCAATTTCGCATCGCATTCTCATGATTTTAGAGTTTAGCTTGTAAGTAGGCATGTTGTTATCTTTTCTGCGATACAATATCCTTTAAGGAGTGATTTTGTCTTCTCTCATCACAAAAATTAAGTTTTTTAGATATTTTCAAAGGTATTTTTATAAGTTTACGATGGTAAGTTCTATTGAAAAGGAAATACAATCACTAATTGATTTTTGTGAATTCTAGCTAAGGGTCCCCATGTATTTAGTAATAGTCACAACACTAAATAAAAAGGGGGGTTGTTGGTGGCCACAACATGTCCACACTCATAATTTTACTTCACCACAAATTGGCGGCCATACTGAGGAGCCAATCCTTCCGTTTGTCTTGTTTTAGATTTCATGATTTCGAGCGAACTTTTCTAGTTCCACTTTTTCCCTTTGGTTCTATTTCTTTTCTTCTACTTACTGGTTTGAGTTTGAAATTCATAGTAGCAGATCTAGTCCCTGTGTTTAAAATTTTTTATTTTTTTCTTAGCTCCCTTACTCAGTGCGCTTAATCTGCTGACAATTGCACAGATCAGCATGATATGCTGACAAATAGTCACGCCAACTGACCTCTGGCACTTTTTGATAGTTAGGAAGTTGCGTTGATCCTTGTAAGTGAAGATTAAGGTTTGTCCTCGATCTTGGCTAGTGTGTTTTTCTCTCATGATTTCAACCTCGTAAGCCTTTTAGACCGTTTTCTCCATGACTGGAAAGCTGCTTTTCATTTGGTTTTGTTTTCTTATTGGCTTATCATCTTCCTGCTTGATTTTTTGGGTTGTTGGATGGTTAGTGACACTAGGGCATCTAGGTTATCATGAATTCAGCTGATTGTGAACTCGGTGAATCGAGTTGTTGGTATACTTACTCCTTGCATTTCGTTTGTGGTCCTTTTACGACTTTGACATCCATTACACAAGTTTGAAAAGTTTTATTTTGCTTATCTAAACATTTCTTTTCCAGCATTACAATACCTGTCTTGTTTTTGGTAAAGTCGGTGCCTCATTAGTTTGAATGAGTCTCTCTTTTCATGTTTTCTTTTTCTTGAAAAGCTAACTATCTCGAAAACTTTTTCATTGAAGTGTTGTATGCGAAAAAATCATTTCGGTGTGTCATGAAAAAGTATGAAATTCTAGTTTGTTGCATCATTATGCTACGATAGTCAGCAACATTACAAACTAGGATTGCATTGGAATTTGGAAAAGAAAAAGAACTCTTTTGCTTTTCAAAGGACTATTACAAATGTGCTTGTAAGAAAATTAGGAATTGGAATTCATTTTTCATTGGTTTATTTTCTCAAAAGGTGAAGTAGTGAAAGATCATTTTTTATTTCAGTTGCTTGGTTGTTTGGATTTGATTGTGTATTTTCTACCCTCTCTAGTGTAGGAAATTCTTCGAATTGAAAGGGTCTTGTATCATTTAGTTTCATTTAAGGGTCTTTGAGTCACATCACTAAAGCTTGAAAACTGAGACATAACTCAAGATAAACTTTAAAATGAACTCAATTAACCTAATCATTTGAAATCTAACGATCATATCTAGAAGGTCTAGGCTAGAGACGTGTTCCAACATCTTTAGACCTAGCAGCTATCGTTAGCTTCAACATTAGATAGTGCTAGTACAGATTTTTGCTCCCTGTACCATCGAGTATATAACGTAAGACCCCTCTAGGCTACAAACCTTTATCCTTAGGAAGCCGAGTCGATCTCCTTGCAAACCTGATATACCAAACATAGCATTCGGGGAGATTGCCTGCTCCTACTTCTCGGTTCATCTGGAGGTATTTTGCACTTCACGGTTGCCTGATAATCCTATTTACCTAGTTCATCCAGAGCAGTCATTTGATCTTTTTGACTCATTAAGCTTAAAAGATAATTCGAGCACTTGTCCTTTCGAGCTCATTTCTAATCAAAAGCGACAGAGTCATCTTTGTTTCTTTCTCAACTCTTAAAAAATGAAAGAGCACCAGTCTATTTATGCATCTTAATAATTATTATCCCACGATTCGATAACATCCTGTTAGCCTTTTCTAGACCAAATCGTGAATTTCCCTTAAAGAACATTTTAAAGCCTTGAAGTTTATTTGTCTCTTTTTTGTTAACTAAGACAAGGTCATCGTGGTTGAACCATCTCATTCACCAAGTTCCTCTTCCTCTCCTCTATCTGAAGGATTGCCTCAGGAGTCATTTCTTAAGTTACCAGAGTCACTCGAGGACCGAGGTGTTGAACTTATAATTGTTCTGAGCATTCAACCTTTGTCATCTCGTGCTCCACCTACTTTAGATACTTGGTCATCTACTAACCTTGGCCTGGAATATCTGGACAATCCCATTCAAACTCCTGAGAGTTTGTCGACCAATGATGGTAAGCTTAGACTGATTATCTATCTTTCCAATCCTTTGTTTGACCCTATTGTGATATCACCATAGCATCCTTACAGCCTGTACGATCAGTCGGGTGTTACCTTGGAATTATCCCCTAGTACTTCTTTGGATGTTCGTCGTCATTTGTTCTTGGATATGGAACTCGAAGGTGATGCTCTAGTCACCTCTCCAGAGGAGTCAGAAGTTTCTACTCCACACACTGTCGAAGAGGAAGAACATCCTTTTCCTCCTAAAGGTTTCCCCTATACAGGGGGTATTCCCGCTAGTGTGCTGCCTAATTATGTGTCTTTGGCACAACTGGTTTCAGGTACACCTAGTGCCTCATCACTTTACCATAACCTTGTTTGGGTGTCAGGTGCCATGCCTACTTTAGGTCCATTCATTGCAAACTCAACCTCCCAACAGGCCGTTACCTGAGTCCTGGTGCAACCCACCTTTCCGTACCCTCTGGTATCATCAGTCCTAGTCACTTGTCTGGTTCATCCGATGGTCTCGAGGAATGTCTCTGTCAGTTCCTTCATCCCTCTACTTAGTGGCAGAACTCTGCCACCACCTGGGGGGGGAAAACCTAAATGTTTCTATGGTGTCAGGTGCCACCAATGTGAGCGGCTCAGAAGCTCACATTCTTGGTATGAACCAGCCTTCTTTTGGTATTATTCACAACCTTGCTAGTCCTACTAGATCAACCAATATCCAGTACAAACAAGTTCAAAATCCCATTGGTCTATCTGGGTTGAACAATGTCTAATATCAGCAGCCCTATGAGGCTCAGGTCCAATACCAAACTCCTTGCGTTCCATATGGATCTCAAGGAATGGTTAATCAACCTTACACCCTTCAGTCTGGGCAATACATTCAGCTTGGCTAGTCCACTTTCCAGGGTGGCTATGGCCAGATTCAATTCAAAAATTTTCTGGGCACTATTCAAGTACCCTTGCAACAACAAGGACAACCTCTAAAAAAATAAGGGAAGCCTTTGTTACTACAAGGGTAACCTTTGTTGCAGTAAGGGATATCCATGCAACAGCAAGGGAAAATGATCCCGTAGCAAGGTCAAATGCAACAACATCAGGGTCAACCCTTGCAACAGTTACAGCAAACCGTGCAGCAAAAGATGCACTATGCTCCACAAACCTCCCATCCCATGTCCTCGTAGGGCCAACCTCTGCAGCCCCAAGGACAAATGTTTCAACCGCAAGGCCAACCCTTGCACCAGCAAAACCAACCCGAGTAGCAGCAACCCTTGTATACATATGAATAGGGTCAACCCTTGCAAAGGCAATACCAGGGTCAAGTCCTGCAGCAGCAGGCCAAAAATCCTAATGTCCTACATCAACAGGTACATAATCCTTCTGTCCAAGGGCAGCATGTACAAAACCCTAATGTCCTAGGTCAATAGGTACAGAATCCTTTTGGTCAAGTGCAGCAGGTACAAAATCCCTATGTCCAAGGGCAACAAGTGTAGTAGCCTTATACCCAAGGACACGAGGTTGAAAATCCTCTTGTTCAAGGACAACAAGTTCACCACCCGTATGTTCAGGGAAAACAACTACAATATCCATATGTCTAAGGTCAACAAGCTCAACAGCCTTTTAGCTCATATGTTGCTTATCAACAACCTATGACTGGACAGTTCCAAGGTATTCAAGGTCAAAATCCTCCATATGGCCAAGGTTACGGGAAATGGAGGAAACCTCAAATGTCACATGGCAAAAATCCCCCACTGTTTGGTCAAAATCCTTACCAGCAGGGATGGGCTCCTCCCCTCAGACCCGCTTACCAACCTCCTATGCCTTTTAATACTCAATTTCCATTCTTGGCCACACTAGAGTTGCTACATGTGTCTCGCTTTACGAATGATCCAATCCTTCATTTGCCAGATTGGCCTCCAGTGCCGTCCAACATACCAAGCGATTGTCCAAAGTTCGATGGGAAAGAAAAAGCAGATCGTCAAGCCCACGTGATGACATATCACCTCTGGTTCTCTTCGAACTCTTACATTGACAATTCCATTTGTTTCCGTATTTTCCAACGAACCCTCACACGCGTTGTAGCCATGAATTTAACTCTTTAACTATGGTTTTCCTCATGCATTTCCAGCTATTCGTTCACTATGAAACTGGAACCTATTTTCTCACATCGCTTAAGCAAGATACTGTGACACACATCTTCAATCACATCCATGAATGGAGACGTAGACATCACCTGATCAAATTCGATATTGTTGATCAATTGTTCACTGAATGGTTCACTAAATCATCTGTGGCTCGAGTTTCTCACAATATAGCTATGGGTTGATGCATTATTGAAGAACAAGCCATTTCTCCTTCACAATACTTAGATCTAGTTTACTCTTAGTCTGGCACTTTGTATGAGTTATTACCCGATGCTCTGCGGCCATCATTCAATCCCACGACATCAAAGTCACAAGTTGTATCTCCTGTCGATGCAGTTATGTTGGGTGTGGAGCCTAATTATCTTCTTTATTTAAAGGTATCACCACATTGGACCCCAGTTCGTAATGTGGCAGCAACACCGCCCGTAAAATATATGCTGCAGGGGGGATCCAGGGGGGGCAATAGCACCCCCGAAGCTAAAAAATAGATGTAAAATTGCTTTGTAAAATGTTGTAATTTTGTAGTCAATATGGGTCGTTCATTAGGCAGAGATCTGATAGAAGAAGTTATGTTTAATTTAGGTTTTTTTTCCCTAGAAGGAAATCCCTCACTATATATGAGGGAATTGTATTGTGTCTATGTAGATCTATATTTTGAGTGAGAAGAGAGAGGACATTGAGCGAGAGAGAAGAGGGAATTACAACAAATCTCCTATAGGTTGCATCTCTTCGGTTTGTTGGATAATATAAAAGGAAGCACTGGTTGTTTCTCCGTGGACAAAATTGGGTGAACCACGTATATCTATGTCTCTCTTTTTTTATGCGTTTTTTGTGTTTATATTTCTCCAATATTTTATGTGTTTCATTACTCTGTAATATATAATTTTCTAACAAGTTATTGGTTCAGTATCCCAGACCCCTGCTAAATCTTCTTCCAAACAGAAGTTAGTATCATATGATGTTCCCAATAGTTATTCCCAGAATCCTCTTGGAATTTGTAAAACCTCAAAGGTCCACACTGTCCAATCTACCACAGCGGACAAATCCTCGAAAGGTAAGAACAAAGGCAAAGGCAAGGGTAAATTTGATGCCCCAAAATAGGGTCCTCCCAAATCATCTGCTGGTGAATCTCCACAACGGAAACCTAAGTATCCCTGCCTCATTTGCGAGGAGGATCACTATACTAAGGATTGTCCTCGACAATCCGAAGTTAGTCGTCTGCTTAAAGGGACCCCTGCTGTCCTCAAAGAGCCATTTTCATCTCAACATACCCAAATGGCAGACCAACCTCACTCATCTACTTCATCAGGATCTCAAGTGTTCATGTTGAGTATGCCTATTAATGTGGCTACTAGATCAAAAGATTACCAAACTCCTACTCTGATAGCTAGGAAAGAGAAAGAAGCCACCCCTTCTCTTTCTACCCTGAGTTCTGACCCTCTTCATATCGAGTTCCCTAACCGTGATTTCGCTATGCAACCACCCTCTTGAGGTGTGCTATGGAAATCCTTATACAGTCCTAATGCCCAAGCCGCTAAACACTATAATATTGTTGAGGATTTGGTTCAGGCGCTGTCAGCTATGTTCGCTCTCGAGGTGCTCCAAAACTACCCATTGCAATGGAAATCTTTGCTTTCAGCTATCAGGGGTATTGATCCCACCAATTCCAATTTGATATGTTTTGATCTAGAGAACCATGTTCTACATCTCCCTCATCAGATTGCCTTTCTCATTCAGGTAATCATCAATGAGAAGACCATCGCGATGAAGATGTTTCCACCTACATCATGTCAATTGCATGTTGGAAGGCTATTTGTTCTCCTACTTTGAACGAATCCCCAAACACTTTGGAAGCTTTTGATGGGGCGATTTGTGACCCTTCGGTGTCTTAGCTAACCTTGCCATTACTTTGGAAGGCAAGACAGTGCAAGTTGAGGTAAAGATTTTTGACGCCAATCTTAATTACAATCTTCTACTTAGCTGGAGCTGGACCCATGCTATGCATGATGTAGCCTCCTCCCTATTTTTCATGATTCATTTTCCCCATCAAGGGAAGATTGTCACTGTCGACCAACTATCTTTCTTTGCCTTCTCCTCCTTAGATGGAAATGTTTCGTATGTCAAGCACACTAGTGCTCCCTATGAGAGTATGGGGGCAGGTCTTTTCAAAGATTCTATCTTAATGGGAATTTTTCTGCTCCCACCTCCTCATGTTGCCTCTGTCAACATGGTCTCGGTCAAATCTGATCCTTGGGTCATACCTTCACCAGATCTTGTTCATACCTGGGGGAAGGTTATGTCACTTAGTCTTGCCAAAATCAATTACGTGGAAATTGTTTCGGCCTCGAGTTCCACATCCTCTGATTCTTCTGTTTTGAAGACCTCTCTTGATACGTATTCTCAATCCCTGTGGATTACTGCTTTGGAATCACTTGACCCCTTACCTGAGACCTTCCTTGCTGATGAAGATATCATGGAAGTCATGTCTCTCAAGAAACCACCTTGGACCAATACTCATCATCATTCCTCATTCCTGCCTCGCCCAACAATCATGTCTACCGCTTTCGAAGAGTCCTCTTCCTTGTTTCCTTCCCTCCCAGTTCCACCACCGATCATGACTCATGAAGTATGGTCAGAAGGAAATTTGGGTAGTATTACCCAAATGATGCTGATTGATATTTCTATCAAGCCTGGTATTGTTGAACATGTCCATAGCCGTGTATCTTGTTCTCTGGATGAGATCAAGACTTATACTCATATGTTTCAAGAATTTTGTGATGTGTTTGTATGCTCCTATGAAGAAATGCCTGGCATTGATCCGAGCATTGTTGTGCATGAAATAACTACTTATCCACACGTGAAGTTGATTCACCAATGACTCTGCTCGGTGTACCCTAGGAAGGCTGTCACTATCAAGGGTGATGCTGAAAAACTTCTCAAAGCTAGGTTCATCTATCCCATCCCTCTTATAGATTGGGTGTCAAATATTGTCTCGGTGACAAAAAAACAGGGCACGATCTGTGTTTGCATTGATTATCGAGGTCTGAAACATTCTTTTCCTAAAGATAACTATCCTACTCCCTTCATTGATCAAATTATTGATGAATGTGCCGAGAGCGAGATTTTTTCCTTTATGGACAATTTTTCTAGTTACAACTAGATCAACATCGCACCAGCCGATCAAGAAAAGACATCTTTTATCTATCCATGGGGTACGTTCCTGTACAAAAAAGCTCACTTTTGACCTCAAAAATGCTAAAGCTACGTTTCAGTGGGCAATGTCCTATGCATTTCATGATATTTGCAACATTGTCTAGCCTTACTTGGATGACCTTCCTGCTTATTCTCCTAAGCACCAAGATCACCCCGACCATCTTCGGCATATTTTTCTACATTGTAGACACTACAACATTTGGTTAAACCTGCGTAAATGTGTTTTTTGCATAGAATCCAGACGACTCCTCGGCTTTATTGTTTTGAAGGATGGTATTGACCTTGATCCTCTTAAAGTTGAGGCCATTGTAAATTTACCCCCTCCATCTTCATTGCACCAACTCTAGAACCTGCAAGGAGAGGCAAATTTTCTTCGTCGTTTTATACCCAATTATGTTGGGCTAGCTACAGGATTTACCCAGTTGCTAAAAAAAGGAACACCCTTTGTATGGAATGAGGTTTCCCAAAAATCTTTTGATGATCTCAAGGTCCTCCTCATAAATGATCCTTTATTTCATCCCCAGGATTATTATCAAGATTACTTCCTTTACATAGCTACAGCCCCTAGCACCATTATTATGGTCTTGGTCCAAGATAATGACAAAGGAAACAAACATGTTATCTACTACCTTAGTCATAATATCCTCGACACTGAAACATGCTATGCCCATGTCGAGAAGTTGGCTTTGGTTGTCATCCAGGCTGTTCAACATTTTTGGCACTACATCCTCTTACGCACGACTACGGTGATTTCCGAATGCAACCCCATGACCTACATCTTGACTCACCAGTTACTGGGGGGAATATTCCAAATGGATTGTCATCCTACAAGAATTCTGTTTGGTAAATTTACTACTGCCAAATCTAAGAAGTCACTCGTTTTCACTGAATTTATTTGTTCCCTTCCTTCTAAGTCTCTCCATATTGGTGCAAATGAATAACTCCCAGATGAGACTCTCTTCCTAATTAGCACCCTTGATCTGTGGTACAGTGATATTATCATGTATCTCCAAACATCCATGTTATGGTCCACATTGAATAAGGATGATCGCCAAAGGATTTGGCATCACTCCCAACCCTACCGTATTATTAGCGATACTTTATACTGTGTCAGTGTCGATTCAGTTCTTCACCGATGCCTTACAATTGAGGAGGCTGAAAGTGTTCTCAACTGCCACTCCAGGGCATGTGGTGTTCATATGTATGGCTATGCTACCACTCAAAAAATCCTTCGCATTGGTTATTTCAGTCTATCCATTTTCAAGGAGCATCCTTGTTGTTCTCAAGTGCCATGAATGACAAATTTACCAACGCAAGATGCGTGCTCCACCCGCTCACCTACACCTTATCATTACCATTGGTCCTTTTTCCAAATGGGGCATCAATTATATGACATGTAACCCTCGTTCGACCAAGGGGCATGGCTATATTATCGTTGATGTGGATTACTTCACCAAATGGGCTGAAGTGATGCCTACATACTCTGCAGATGGTAAGACGGCAGCTCAATTCCTTTTTAATCGTGTTATTTCCCAGCTTGGCATACCTCAAGCCATTCTCATAGACCATGGCTCCCATTTCATAGATTACATGATGGCTGAGATGACGTCCACATTGGGCTTGCACCACGATGGATTGACACCATATTATCCTCAGGCCAATGGCCAAGTTGAAGCTATGAACAAGGTTTTGGTTACAATGCTTCAACGTACTATTGGGATCCACAAGTCAAATTGGCATCTCATGCTCTTCTCAGTTCTATGGGCTTATCGAACCTTGACCAAAGAAGCAACTAGTTTCACACCATTCTAGCTGGTCTATGGTCTGGAAGCAACATTGTCGGTCGAATGTGAAATTCCTTCACTCAAACTATTTATTGAACTTCTCCCCAAAACATTACCTCGGGAAGAACGCCCCTTATATTTAGAAAGATTGGATGAGACTCGTTGTCTCACCACATTTGTTATCAAAGCACAAAATAAATAGGTCATGTCCCATTTTGATTAGTCGATCTCACCTTGCGTGTTCTCTGAGGGTGATTTGGTATTACTATATGGCCAAGCTGATGATAAGTTAGGGGGAGGAAAGTTCAAACCCATGTGGCATGGGCCCTACATTGTGAAACGTGTTTTGAAAAAAGGAGCCTATGAGCTTATTGATTATGAAGGAAATCCTCTGGATAAGCCCTAGAACGGGCTTTACCTCAAGAAGTACTATGCTTCGGTCATCTTGCATGGTTACTTGTGTACATTATTGTGCCATTCATTTTGTACAGTGTGGTTTGGTGTGTTAGTTTTCAAACAGATTTCTTGTTTAATATGTTTTCCTTGCTTTGCAGATGTTTGTGACTCCTGACGTACCTGGAACATATCATCTACGACATGGGTTATTTATGACCCTAACGGTGAGTTGATTGATCTTAAAGGTATCTGTTTAGGTCATACAACTAACAACATTACTGAATACAATGCAGTCATTGAACTGTTGTCAAAATCCATTTCTCTTGACATTCGAGAGTTGGTTGTCAGCATGGATTCACAGCTTTTCGTCCTTCAACTCAACATGAAATATTCCATTAGAAACCCTCAAATATTGAGAATGTATCTCCATATTCATCTACAGGAAAGAAATTTTGATTACATTACATATCATCATATTCCTAGATGCAAGAATATATTGACAAATGCATTAGCTAATTATGTGTTGGATAGACATTTACGAAACATGTGAAAAGATAAAACAAACCTTCTATACCATAGTAAGCTAGAGAATACAAAATATATATATGGTGATAATGTTTGATACATTAGAAGCCCAAAAAATAATATGCGTGTCCAAAATAACATTAGCGGCTCACAGGACTCATATATCTATGGCATGCAGGCCTCAAAAAATGTAAGTGATGGACCTAAGAACTAATCAGCATGGTGATAGTGGTAGCATGATACAACTCATGCAACACAAGTCAGCAATTGGTGGATCCAATCCGATACTCCCAATATGTCTCCGGTACTGGCGAGGAATGTCTCCCACCCGAGCATACTCTAGAATACCACGAGTCAACCCCTCAAGGTACCTCGTGATCTCCTCCTCATTGCCACTCACCTCTTGATAAGGAGTGACAACATCAATTGGGCAAGTGACGTGCCTGGCTATTGGGGACATCCCAGTAAGGCACTCTAGTCCAACGTCTACATTAACAAAGTGAAATTTTATAAACAGATATATACCAAAAACAATTAAAAAATCTCAAAATTGAAAAAGTGACTTTTTTTACCTTCATCGTCAAGATCCTCTCCATCTGGTAGTGGCATGTCCTGATCTCCATGAAAGTCGATGCCACTGTATGGCTAGTCCTCCACAATGATCTTCTGTCATCGTAGCCATGAAAATAATGTAGGTCTATATGAATTGTGCTGGCCGTTAGTGATCCTAGCCATCAAACAACTCTAGCACGCCATCCACAGGTCGAGTGGCATGGGAGGATCTATCTCAGTCAACTAAGATTGGAACAGTGGCACCCATTCCAAGAAAGCGGTCACTAGTACAGATCTAAAGAAAAATTGCTTTAGATTCCCGCCTTAGCTTTGGTTAGGTGGCACTTTAAGTTGATCTTCATGGCCTCTACCCAGTTGAATATCGTCGGTGTTGTGCAGTCAATAGCATAAATGAACTTCGACTTGTTAGTCTCATGCATTGCCTAGGTCCTTACCACTCCGTTGATAGTCAACAGTAGCACTCTCAGTGTCAGATCCTGTACAGTGGAAATCTCAATCTTCCCACTCTTGGATTTGAGGAACTCAAGGTGATGTTTGGCGATCAACATGGATATGCTTGCCCCAATTAGCCATGGCCTGTATAAGTTGACAGGTTCCCCTCTTCAGATAGTCCTGTAATGAAATATATATCTGAAGTTTCTAACTTCAGCTCCTGGTCACCAATGGAAAATATTTCCAAATTTATGTCCCAGAGACTAATTAGGTACCGAAGCAGCTCAGTTTGGGCCCGCATCCCTCACGTGAGAAAGAATTTGATGAGCCCACAAGCCCTCAAATTTTCCAAGCAATTTCGATCATTCAGTGCCCGGGTGTCCACATCTTCATGCTCCTGTTTTTTCCTGTCTACCATTTTCAGTGATTCTTTCATGCAAAAGCCATAAATTTGAGTCAACAATCATGCTTCGCCCATAAATTTCTAGTTTCAACAGTTGTCTTTAGAAGAAATAGGGTTTTTCCCTATTCATGGTGTTGACACACTTGTTTTGTAAATAGTTGCACCGACGACGTGATAGACCATGTTAATTACCCTTTGCCAATGATTCTATGCCCTTGAGTTGCACCGGCCGAGGGTGAAAAACTTTTGATAAATCCTCCCTAAAAAAACCTAAAAATTGTTAAAAATAGGAATAAAAGGCATGAAAATGAAGCTCAGGGCCTTTGCTCTTACCTGTAACTGGCGGCTTGGTGGATGATCTCCCGGATCTCCCGCAATCTACTCCAGAACAATTATGGAAAAAGTGAGTAAAAGTTTTCACAGCGAGGTAAGAAGTTAAATGGTTAAAAAATATTTACTTTTCCTCCTTTTTATTTAGATTTTCATGAAAATATTAGGTTTTTGTAAATATTTTAACTTATTTTGCCTCAAGAATTGGATAATGCACTTTACCTTTTTGTGGAGTTACAGGTGATGGATGTTTGACGATGATGACGAGTATTTTTCCCTTTTGACTCGTAAAAGAGACTAAAATGGGGGGTTCACTTTCAAGCTCTTTTCCGACCCTTTAAAAGTGAAAATATAGCTTAGCCCTTATCATTTCAAACTTGTTAACGAATGAAAAACGTTGTGTGCCCAGTATAAGTTTACCCCTTTTTCAGGCTGGGATGCACTATTTTCGAAAAAGGTACTCCTTGACTAAAATGGTCAAGCAGTTCTCTCAAGTATCGTTTTTTACCTTTTCGGGCTCAAGAGACACAAACATATGAAAAGGGACCATGTAGAGTTTTATTTTACGTGTCTTTTTCAAACTCTCTAAACATGAAAAAGGTACCTAGTTACACCTTTGTCAGACTCGTTAAAATATTAAACGACATCGGATTTGTCATCATGACGAACATGAGCTTCTCCTTTCTAGGGCTTGTTAAAATTAATAGGTTGGATTCGTCTGAAGGATGAACTTACAGTGCAAGCATATGTTATCCCCTTCAAGCTTGTGATTAGAAAAATAATTGGAGTACCTACCAGAAATGGTGGGGGAAAATTTGGAAATCCAATCATTTGTGTCGACAACTCACTCTTGAACATGACGTTTTCTACTTTGTGTTGGGTTGGGATATCCTCCTTTGTATCATTGACCTTCCTGGGTTGGGTCATTCATTTTTTCCTTCCATTTTATCTCTACCACATCATCATGACTACCGATCCTATGGATCCAAAACATGCCAAACTTCCAGTCATGTCGCCAATATATTCAAGAGTTGTCCTTCTACAGTTACATTTACCTTTGATTCTTTGTATCATCCATAATCATTTTGTGTCCTCTTGTCTTGCTTTGATGATTTGGGATACATTATGGCCCTCCTTTGACATGATCGCTTTCCATCAACTTCAACTCATTATCTAGGAAGTTGACTAAGTGACTCCCTTCCAGTACCTTAGAGCTTGCATGCCCTAATGGCAAGTTCTTTGCAATCGATGGCAAGTTCACATCATTGGCTTTCGGTAGAGTGATTTCATGGTTGTTTGACTTCAATTCCTCTATTCACATTCCATGGATTGTGCTGATAGTACCTTGAGGACCATTGTCATTCTTGGTAGTTTCTCTCGCACTTGTTAACAGTTTACATCATTGACTAGTAATCAAGCGACTTTCTACCATGTTCAACGTCAACACATCTGTTCACATGTTAGAATTTTTACCTGGATCGGGTCGTGTTGGAGCGCAAGACCTTGGGCTCAGATCACAAAAGTCTAGGTTGTGAAGTGATGTGACATGGTTATGTTGATATGCATGACTCTTTCAAAGGGATGGCTGTGACCATACCATGAGTTATCATCTATGATCCTTCTCATTATTGGCTGGTTATCACCATACCTTGGTTTCATTATGATCCTCTTTGATGAATGGCTACGCCCATACCTGGATCCATTTACATGATCATTCTCTGGATGGTTGCATCCATGCCATGATTCATATATCATTTGACAAAGTTCTCAGTTATGTATATGTATATGTACTTTCTTGCAGGTTTTTCGATGGTAGACTATGGTTCCCTGCACTGATTCATAAAGCATTTCATCGCTCACTCTAGTTCAGCCTTCACGCTTTATGGGGAATTTGTTACACAGAATTTTGTCACTAGCCCTATACTCCCCATTTCTTGATCCTGGAGGACCTCTACAAGTGAACCCTACATGCTTACCCTTCATGAAGAAACTCCCATTGTGTCCCTCTTCATGAGCAGAACCATTCCCTTTTGCACCATTTCCTCAAAATCTTTTGTTTTTCCTAGTTTACAAGACCAGCACTAATGGCGTTTGTCCTCCTCGCACCAATATGTAGGGATTAACACTATCCCTAGCACCAACTGGAGTGACTGAGCTTTGTTCTAGTCACGCCGATCCTCTTATGGAAATTTTTTAAATAAAGAGACGAAACTCCTAGCTCTAAAAGCTTCGTAACGAAAGTCTGCTAAATGGTTTGGCCGAATGGGGTCGAGGATGTCAGTTTGGGCTCCTTTCCCCTATAATTATGGAAATAAATCAAGATATGAGACCTTCCCCCATGAGAATATAATCCATCTCCCATCCATTCATCCTATATAAACCTCCCTTTTTCCCAAGCACAAGCTAGTGTTAATGTTGGTGTGCTAGTGCTAAGTTAGTTTGGAGTAAACAACAACCTATTCATAGTTGTAGCTCTCTAGTTGTGTGTGGGAGAAGTGTGAATTTTATTTAGTGTTAATCCTAAAGGAAAGAGCCTTAAAACTATTATTGGTGAAGAAATCATGGAATGCTAGCAGAAGTGTGTGGGAAACTGGTTTTGTCGGAGGAGAATGGCAACATCAAGACAATGGTTGTAATCTCTTCTTGATTCAATATATATGCAACTATCGATTGATTTCCTACATGATGTGTCATCTTACATGTTCATGGCTTAATGTTTCTTGACTTGTTAAGTAGGTTGAATTACAATTTGTCTATTATCACGGTTGTTGTTTATTGTTGTTTACTTGTTTCAGATGTTTGAAGAAGGAAGCAAGAGATAGCTGGAGTGAGCAAGCAAGGACATCATCAAATGGGATAAGTGTACTAAGAGGTAGGCCCTCTTAATTGGTTCTAACCTAAGGAAATATTCCATAGAATGTATCAGTTGTGGCTAGACCCATTATGGGGCTATAGGAATTGTTTGTGTCTACACTCATAATTTTACTTCACCACAATTAGCCACTGTCGATGCTTACATTAGCTATACAGCTAGAAATCTGACCATCAAGAATGGGCATATGTCCAAGCAGTTAGTTCTATACCATCCTGCTCAGCCATCTCTAACACATGACTTACCTTTGTGGCTAGAAGAGGAGGAGTAAGATGAAGTTTATTCCGCCCAACTCTATACTTTAAAAACAACCATGGGAGGGGGACAGTCGGATGAAGATGATTTTATCGAACACATACTCCAAAGTCCAACTCCCAGTACATTTTCCTTAGAAGAGGTAGTAAAGTGAACCCCAAAAAACCATCAAATTGATATACACTTAGCCAATTCTAACCCTATTCGTGTCAATACCATAGAATTCGGCCCCAAGAGAACTTTGAAAATCAATCCATCTCTTTTTGTTCTCCAAGAAGAAAAGTTGTGCAACATGCTAAAGGAACATCTGAATTCCTTCGCTTAGAGTCACAAAGAAATGAAGGGAGTGCACCCCTCAGTGTGTACTCACCACATTTATATCAAAAAAGGTTGCAAGGTAGTCCAACAACCCCAAAGGAGGATGAATCCAACTCTTAAAGATATAGTCAAAGAAGAACTGCAAAAACTACTAGATTCTCTTTCCTAGATGGATTCAGTGGGTACAATCAAATCCATATCAACTCACAAGACTAGGATAAAACTACCTTCACTTATCCTTGGGGTACTTTTATAGGGCCCTTCCTTTTGGCCTATGCAATGCTCCTACCACTTTTCAGAGAGTAGTCTTGAGTATCTTTGTTGAGTTAGTCCATGATGCGGTAGAAATTTATATGGATGATTTTACACCTTATGGAGGTGATTTCGAGGAGGCTCTGTTCAACTTAGGTAAGGTTCTGCACAAATGCATTGAAATGAACCTGTCTCTTATTCCTGAAAATTGTGAATTCTTGATGACTGCAGGGATTGTGCTAGGTCATTCAATATCTGAGCAAGGATGGCAGGTGGACCCAAACAAAATAGCTATCATCCAAAGGGTCCCACCTCCACAAAAGCAGAGATATGTTAGAAGTTTTATAGGGTTATCTAGATACTACTGAAGGTTTATAAAAGATTTCAGCAAGTTGGCTTCTCCTTTATTTGGGTTGTTGGCCAAAGATTCTAAGTTTGTATGGTCAAAAAGCTATCAAGAGGCCCTGGACACCTTGAAGGACAAGTTAACCACTACACAGATTCTCCAAGATCCAAATTGGGCCCTTCCTTTTCATATTCATGTTGATGCCTCACACAAAACCATGGGAGCATCCCTAGGCCAGATAGATGAAAAATTGCCTTATCCCATTTACTTTATTAGTAATAATATGTCAAAGACCAAACTGAACTACACAGTGACCGAAAAGGAGCTCTTGGTTGTTGTGCATTCATTGAAGAAATTTAGGCATTATATTACAGGATATCAAACATTTGTACATACTGACCATGATACAATCAAATATTTAATGAATAGACCTACTGTGAATGCCCAGATAATTAGATGGTTACTTTTACTACAACAATTTGATTTAACTATTGTTGATAAGCCTAGTAAGGAAAATGTTGTTGCAGATTTTTTGTCTAGGTTAACTTTGCTTGCAGGTGTAGAGGGAATGGTTGATGATCAGTTACCAGATGAGCACTTATTTGCCATTTTAGTTCTCTCTCCATGGTTTTTTGACATAGAAAACTATTTGGTATCTACACAGTTCCCACAAAATTTGTCGTCCACGGACAAAAGCTAGATTGTGAGGAAGAATGCCCCCTTCACTTGGATTGGGAGCAACCTCTTAAAACTAGGTCCGGATCAAATTCTGAGAAGGTGTGTCAGGTAGGAGGAGGTATTTGACATCCTTTTGACTTGTCATGATGGGCCTTGTGGAGGTCACTTTGTAGCAAAGAGGACAACATTTAAAGTGTTACAACTTGGGTCTTATTGGCCCACTCTTCATCGGGATGTGAAGATATATACTAGTCAATGTGATCGATGCCAAAGGATGGGAAAGCCTACTCTAAGAGATGAAATTCTTCTACAACCTCAAGTGACTTTTGAGCCATTTAACGAGTGGGGCATGGACTTCATTGGACCTATTGACCCTCCTTCCAAGCAAAAGCAATATATCATTATTTGCACTAACTATCTGACTAAGTGGGTTGAAACCAAGGAAATTAAGGCGGTAAAAAAGGAGAAGGTGGTTGAGTTCTTAAGGGAGAATGTATTTCACAAATTTTGGTACCCTAGAGAATTGGTCACTAATCAAGGCAGCCAATTTACCTCTAATATGATTGAAGAATTTCTCATCTAGCCCGAGATCAAGCATAGAACATCCACTCCCTATCACCCAAAAGCTAATGGGAAAGTGGAGGTGACCAACAGAGCACTGGAGGACATCTTGACCAAAGTGGTTAGCAACAATAGGAAATATTGTGTAGATAGACTTGTTGAGGCCACCTGGGTCTCTAATGCCACTTTGAAGACCACCACTAGATTCACACCCTATGAGCCAGTTTATGGGAAAAAGGCTCTGTTGTCCATTGAATTTGAGTATAACACATTCAGGATGGAAACCCAACTAGATCTGGACCTTTAACAATGCACAAAAAGAGAGGTTGGTCCAGTTGAATTATTTAGATGAGTTCAGAATGCAAGTCCTCATGCACATAGAGGTAACTTAACTTTAGAGGAAGATCTAGCATGATAAGAACATCAAGGATAAGCAATTTCAAGAAGGTGATTGGGCTTTATTATATGATTCCAGATATAAAGACTTTAAGGGAAAGTTAAGTAGAATATGGTAAGGGGCTTATGTTATAGAGAGATGCCATGATAATGGTTCAGTGCATATCAGAACCATAGATGCAGAGGCCATTCCTTTACTTCTTAATGGGCATAGACTTAAAGTTTACAAGAGGCCATTGTCAAAGCAAGATTTCATTGATGATATCAATAAAACAATGATGGTGGTGGAGCAAGTTTCAACTCATGCCTCATCAAGTTACTGAGAAAAGAAAAAATAAAAATAAGGACTCTGGTGAAAACCTCCATGAGGTGCTTGAGTCCCACTATTGGATTGAAAACCTCTTGGGGCAGCCCAATGGTATCGAAAAAAATGGAAAAACGAAAAGAGAAATAAAAATATCTCTGGGTGAAAACCTCTCTTGAGGCACCCAGGGAAAGAAGCTAGAATGAAAACCTCTTGGAGGCAGGCTAGTTGTTTTCAAAAAAAAACAAAAAAGAGAGAAAATAAAAATAATGAATTTTTTTTTGCAGGTTAGCAGGAGGACGATTAGGGAGAAAAGGAGAATTGAAAAGGGACCTATTCCACTCATATTTTTATTTCTCCATCCATTATCATTCATAACTCGACCATTTCTTTCATTTTTTTTACTCATTTACCTCAGTTTGCAAGGGTACTGTGTTTTCTACAGGATCCATTGAACAGTGGCTTCAGAATCCTAAAATGAGTAACCCTAGGGCAAGGAAATGACCTGCCCATGTCAAAAAAATAAAAAAACCCTACATCACATTACCATACCTCTCTCCACCATGATTACCCCTCCATCCATCATAAAAAAAAATCAATTAAAAAAAATCACGGTCTTCAAAAGAAAACACAGAGGAAAATGAAATAGGGAGCAGAAGGGAACAATGCCTCAGTGTACTTCTCATTATTCACACTCCTAGGCCTCCTCTCTATCCATGTCATCATCCTCAAAGTCCCAGCAATGGAAATGATTAAAAATTCTAAGGGAGAAGCAGCTACAGGACATCCTGTAGGAAATCTTGTAGCAACCTATCCAACAGAATAAAAATCATGAGTTGTAGCAAGCTTCCAGCCTTAAGATCCAAGGGCAGAAGAAGCTCCAAAGTAGCAGCAAAACCATCATCTTCAACACTAGGTACCTTCACATCAAGAGAGTCATCAGAGGAAATAAAAAAGGAACGAAAAATAACATGCAGCCAACACACAGTAAGCACCTCATGTCCTCAATGAACTGCCGCAAGGTATTATCACCACAGGTAAGTATCTCGCTTAACTCTCTCAGTTGCATAATGTATTCAACAGATTTAAAGCTTGTGAGTGATTTGTTTTATAAGCGAAGAGTGGCTAATTAACATGGCCACTTTCATTCAGTCAACGAGGACAAAACAGTTAGTCCCCACACACATGGTAGAAGTCATGTCAAAGAAAATGAGAATGACATTACAAGTAGTTAGGACAACGGATGCTTGATGTGGGAGTTGATTATGAGGAGAGCGGAATGCTGAGGTGGTAGTGGGGACCAATGGTCCAAAAATAGAAAAAAATGTACCTTGGCTTCTAGCCCACTACCTCACTCAACTCGAGCAAAAGAGGAAATAAACGTTGATCCCCATGCACTCATGCATTCATCTCCTCGAGGCTCACTCTAGAAAAAGCACTCTTGTACCCAAGCAACCTACAGAAGAGAAAATTCCATCCTTCTCCTACGCAAGACTTCCTATAGGATCACACAGGGAATCCTACAGGATCATACGGGTAATCCTACAAGATCACATAGGAATCCTACAAGATACAGTGAAGCAGTCCACAAGATACAGTCAGGCAGTTTCAGAGAAGGAAAGACAAGGGTTGGCTACAATGAACACCATGAGGAGGTAGGATCTGCATTTCCTTCCATTTTTCCAATTGAATAGTATAGAAAAATCTCCTAGTTTGAGTGAATTTGATAGTTGTTTAAGGGAATTATCTCCTCAAGTATTTCGGTCCCATTTCCTCTAGCATTAAAATTTGTATCAACCATCTGCTCCTCAAAATTCACCAGACAAAATGATAGGGGGGTTTAATAGAAGGGAGCCCATTAACAGTGTGAGGATTCACCAACACCCTCTTGTGTCAGAAATCTTCACGACGCATAATTGGATGGGCTATTTTGAGAAATTGATGGGGTATGATGATGAAGTGGACCAAGATTTTTCTCTCTCCATCATTCCACTAACTAGAACCCATGCCACTGTTGTGGTGAGAGGCCTCTCCATAGGGCTCACCCCTGAACTCATAAGAAGAATTACCACACTTCCCCTAGGAGTGCCTTGGAGAAAGAACGACAAGGGAGATAGTCAGATTGCCAAGAAGAAATTCTTTTTAGAGGGAGAGGAGCCCATTGAAGACAAGAATGGAGTAAGGAGAAAAAGCCTACAATACCCCTAGAATGAGGTAATCTACCACCTTATTAAATACATATCATGTGAAGGTATGTATAGTGTGGTTTATGGTTATCACTTTAGGCTCCTTGAAGAATTGAGGTTTGGAGAAATACACTAAACCAGTGCATAACAATAATAGTGATGATGACCTCAACTGTATCTACAAGATAATTGCACAAGGAGAGGATTGGGTGAATCCGAATATAGATGGAAGGATTTCATGGGAGTGTGAAAGCTCCTACACTTCAGATTTAGATGAAGAAATAGAGCGATGGCAGAATCAGTTGCATGAAGTAACAACACTGAATTGCAACATGATGATAAGGTCATTGTGTTGCATTACAAAAGAGGCAAGGGAGATGTCGACATATGATGGATTGTCAGCAGTGGATGAATTTATGAGAAAATTCAAAAGTGCAGTACCAGGACAATAGCAATTCGATGTGCTGAAGTGGGCACTGCGCGCAACACCTGTATGATGGTGGGGTACACATTAAGCAAATTTTGAGGACTGGTGCGGATGTAGAAGGAGGATGCGCCTACATTTTGGAAAACCAAAAATATGACTAGTAGACAAATATGACAAACAAGATATCCATGCACGCACCTCGCGAAATGGACCAAGGTCTATGGGGAAGAGCCCCAACCTGAATGGGTACATTTATTCTACCATACCCTAGATGTCATACCCATGAATTGGTATACAGAGACGGAGCTCTGCCATGGTATGGGTGAATGGGATGTCTTGCGAAAGGAATTCTTGTTAACATTCACATTTGAAGATTGTTGGTCAAATACTGTTGACGATGTGCTACAAGCAGTAAAAGTTGCTATCTTTAAAATACCGCAGTAGCAAATGGGAGTACTTCAGCTAGAATGGGCGACATAGTTAAGCAGTGCACTAGAGTGTTATAATGTGAATGTTGAGGAGGATGATGAGGATGCGTGGAACATTAACATTTCAGAAACAGAAGGCTCTTGCGAGATTCGCTAACCATCACTTGAAGACCCCAACATCACTGCGCTGCTAAAGACAAAGCAAGGCAACATTGGAATAGAGGCAGAACCAAAATACGCAACTCTTGGGGACTATTGGGACAATGCCACGATCGATAAGGTCGCTGAGTTACTCCATGAATACTAAGACTTGTTCCCGACCAAAATTACGAACTTAAAAGGGATCGTTGGTGATTTAGGGATGATGAAGATCACCCTGAAACCTGACACGAAGCTAGTTAAGCAGCGGCCTTACCGCTTGAATCCAAAGTATAAAGAAAAGGCCCATGACAAATTAGACAAAATGTTCACAGCCAAAATTATTGAACCAGTGGAAGAATCTGACTAGGTGAGCCCTATGGTAGTATAGGAGAAAAAACCGAAGGGTTCTTAGACCTCAAGAATCTGAACAATGCTTGTGTACACGATCCACTACTGCATAGAGGTGTGTGGTGCATAGTTCTGCTATTTGTTGGACCTACTGCATTCCTACATTTGAATTATTCACGTCTGACTCATGTCCTTTCTTTGGTACCAGCTTTTGGTGCTTGTGTTTATAGTCCTGCACCCTAGTCCGGCTCCTCGAGCTGCGAAGACTGTGCTTCGGCCGATTAGTCAGAGAGTTGGCCCACCCATGTAGGGTTTCAAGTAGTTATCGTTGACTTTGCCTGGGAAGGGTTCTCCATTGAGTTTTACTAGTGGGACCACACCTCCGTTTGTGACCTCTTTTACCACATATAGTCCTAGCCAGTGCATTTTAAATTTTCCCAGAAAATTTTCAAACCTACTGCCATACAGTAGCACTAAGTCATTTACCTTGAAGGTGTGCAACTTGATATGGTGGTCATGCCAGGATTTTTCACGCTACCTTTGTACATGCTGGTGAAATCCGGCCAGAAATTATTCTTCCTCAAGTTATAATTGCGCAAGCCTTTCTTCCAGAGCTTCGTGGTTCGTCATGCCTGTGAGCGCTATTATTCACAGACTAGGGACGATGTATTCCATCACCATGACTACTTCCATACCATATACCAACTGAAATGGTGTATGTCACGTCAATCTCTTGCACATTGTCCTATATGCCCATAACGTAGTGGGTACACGTAGGTCCCAGTTGTTTCGCTACACATTACATACTTTGGTCAACGTAGTCTCCAATATTTTATTGAATGCCTCTACTGTTCCATTGGCCTGTGGGTGGTATGATGTACTTTTCTGATGATACACTTGGAACTCTTCTGTGAGAACGCTGATGATTTCATTCAAGAAATGTGTTCCATGATCACTCATTAAGATTTTTGGATAGCCAAATCATGTCAACACATTTTCGAACACAAACTTTGCAGCCGTAGTGGCCGTGTAGTCCTTGGCCGGCTATGTTTCTGCCCATTGTGTCAAGTATTCCCTCACAGTGATGATGTAGCATGCACCCATCTTTCCCTAAGGTTTGATCAGGCCTATGAAGTCGATTACCCATTTCTCAAATGGCTGCAGTGTCATTTGGGGATTTAGTGTCATCTCTTCCCTCCATGATGGTTTTCCCATCCTTTGACATATATCGCAGGCCTTACAATGTGCTTTCGAATACTAGTGCAGGGTCGGCCACCATAATTTTGCGCGAAGAATCTTTTCTGTAGTCACACATCCTGTATAGTTTCCTCCTGCAGCACCCTCATGTGCTTCCATGAGGATCTAACCTCATTCAAATTTAGGTATGTATCTTCGCAATATCTCATCGTTGCCCATCTTGTAGAGGTGCCCCGTAATGACAAAAATGTCTGTCGTGCACACCACCAATTCCTTCTTCTATTGGATTCAGTACTCCTTCGACATAGTCCCTATTGTTAGAAAATGGATTATATCTTTGAAGTGTCTATTCGCAATGCGCATTGCAAAGAGTTGTGCATCAGGTAGCCCCTCCTCCAAATTTGTTGGTTCCTCACCCATCTCAATTCATGACAAGTGGTCTAGTCCTATGTTTAAGCATCTCAGCTTGACTGTGACCTCAAAATCATATTCTTGAAACACTAAAATCCATCTGCATATGCGCCCCCCCAACACAAGCTTTTTCACCGGGTATTTCAACACGGAATGGTCAGTATACATCTTGAAATGTCCTCCCAGTAAATAGTGTCAGTATTTTTGGAGTGCGTACACCATTTTCAACCTCTCTCGCAAGGTGGTAGAGTAGTTATTTTCTGCTTTGGACAATATTCGACTTGCAAATGCGATCTAGTGATCTACACCCTCCACGCCTTCCTGTGTGAGTATGGCTCCCAACATGATACATTATGCATCAACATGTACATGGAATTCCATGTCCCAATTTGGGAAGACCAGGATTGGTGATGAGGCCAGTTTCCCCTTCAGGACATCCAGACTCTCCATGCAATCATCATTCCAACAATATGTAACATCTTTTTTCAATAGCTTTTCCATCAACGCGGTTATTTGGGCATAACTTTTGATGAAGTTCCTATAGTATCTAGTGTGTCCCAAGGTAGCATCCAGTTGTTTAACACTTTGCGGTGCTTCCAAATTGAGGATAATGGCAATCTTCTTAGGGTCCACCATCAGTCATTGTTTGCAGACCACATGTCTCAGTAGGTTTTCAAAGGGAATGAGGAATGTGCACTTACTCAGTTCAGTGAAATCCGGTGTCGACGACAAGTATCCAGCATTAAACGTAAGCTTGCTACATGGTGCTTAACTAATCCAAAAACAGTCCAATCATCCAGGTAGACCTCCAAAAACTTGTGGATGTATTCTTTGAACGTGGCTACCATGATGTGAGAAAATATAGTTGGTGCATTCCTTAGTCCAAACCGCATCACAGTGTATTGAAAGCATCCCCATTTTGTTGCGAAGGTCGTCTTGCTCCTATCTTCTGGCACAATCTTGATCTAATGGTACCCTGAGAACCCATCCGTGAATGAGTATGCTTCCTAACTCTCAACATTATCTAGTACTTAATCCGTGAATGGTGTTGGGAATGGATCGTGTACACAAGCATCATTCAACTTCCTGAGTTCTACGCATATTCTTATTTCACCCTTCTATTTTTTCTCCTGTACTACCATAGGACTCACCCAGTCAGATTGTTCCATTGGTTCAATAATTCTGGCTGTGAGCATTTTGTCTAATTCGTCGTGGACCTTTTATTTATACTTTGATTCAAGCGATAAGGTCGTTTCTTAACTGTCTTCGTGTTGATTTTCAGGGTGATCTTCATCGTCCCTAAATCACCAATGATCCCTTTTAAGTCCATAATTTTGGTCAAGAACAAGTCTTGGCATTCGCGGAGTAACTCAGTGACCTTAACAACCACGACATCATCCCAATAGTCCCCAAGCATTACGTATTTTGTTTCTGCCTCCATTCCAATGTTGAACTGCTTCGTCTTTAGTGGCATGGTGATGTCAGGATCTTCAAGTGATGGTCCGCGAATCTCGCGAGAGCCTTCAATTTCTGAAATGTTAATGTTCTATGGTTCCTCACCATCCTCCTCAACATTCACGTTATAGCACTCCAGTGTGCTACTTAACTGTGTCGCCCATTCTGGCTGAAGTACTCCCATTGGCTCCTGTGGTATTTTAAAGATAGCATCTTTTACTGCTTGTAGTGCATCATCAGCAATATCTGACCAACGATCTTCAAATGTGAATGTTAACAAGAATTCCTTTCGCAAGACATCCCATTCACCCGTACCATGGTGGAGCTCCATCTTTGTATACCAATTCATGGGTATGACGTCCAGCGTATGGTAGAATAAATGTACCCATTCAGGCTAGGGCTCTTCCTCATAGACCTTGGTCCATTTCGCAAGGTGCATGTGTGGATCATCTCGTTCGTCATATTTGTCTACTAGTCATATTTGTGGTTTTCCAAAACGTAAGTGCATCATCCTTCTGCATCTGTGCCAGTCCTCAAAATTTCCTTAATGTTTACCCCACCATCGTGCGGGTGTTGCGTGTAGTGCCCACTTCAAGGCATCGAGCCTCTGTTGTTCTGATACTACACTTTCGAATTTGCTCATAAATTCATCCACTGCGGACAATCCATCATATGTCGAAAGCTCCCTTGTCTCCATTGCTACGCAACGCAATGACCTGATCATCATGTTGTAGTTCAGTGTTGTCACTTCGTGCAACCGATTCTGCCATCACTCTATTTCTTTGTCTAAATCTAAAGTGTAGGAACTTTTGCGCTCTCACGAACTCCTTCCATCTACAGTCGGATTCATCCAATCCTCTCCTTGTACAATTATCTTGTATATACAGTCGAGATCGTCATCACTATCATTGTTACGCACTGGTTCGGTGTATTGCACTCCTTTGGCTGGGTCTGGCGGTACTACTACGCATAATGACTTATTCTCAAAGATCATTTTGCGCTTCTTCAGATTTATGACCTCATTCATATCGGTAGCCTAGTCTATTCCTAATAGCGTGGGATAGGGATTGTTGTCATCGATAATCTCTATCACTTCAAAATCTACCTGTGCGCTTGCGCCTTCAATATCGACTGTCACCCCTTGCAATCTTCCCATTGGCAAATCTTTTGTTGGTTCATCATTCGTAACTGAATAGGGGACCATTATAACACAAGTCTGCCCATGCGTTCATGTGTTTGCTTAGGTAGTACATTCGTGTCCAAACCTAGATCCAGGATTACCTAATCCATTGCATACTCGCCTATTTACACAGTCAACCTCATCTCACTTCCTATGTGCAATGCATGCTTTCCAAGTTTTTGTACCACGCATAGTTCTCCTGACCCCATGCACCTAGTGATAAGTTCCTGTATCCCTTTGACTGCCTTGTTTTCATGGAGAAGTTTCATGCATGTCTCTAGAAAGGTAGTGAGCATTCAAGGATCCATCCCTGGTTCTAGTTGATCCTTACTACCTGAGGTGGAGGCCTTCATGAAGCTCTTCTTCACTTCCATGAATGTCTGCTTCACGCGTTCTAAGTCACACTCGGGTTCCTTTGTAGGAGCCTTGTGAACCCATGCACTGTCTTCTGGCTGCTTCCCTTTATCATCTCCCATGGCCATACTGGTCCTGAGCATCATGTTTACATTTGGGTCTTCTTTGTGCGGTTCAGACCTCATCATTTGTAAATTCTGGGTTGGAGGGGGCTGGAGTACCCCCTTTTCATGCATCTTCCCTATTAGCGAAGGGCAGTATTCTTCCTCATGATCAAACTGATTATAGTACCAACATGATATCCTAGTTGGGTTCATACAATCGCGGGCATAATTCCCTAGCCCTCCGCAATTGTAACAAATTATCTGTCCGCGGCCCCTTCCTGGTCCCATTCCACCTCGACCCCGACAGTGCCCCTGAAACCCAGCGCGCGCCATCCCTGCGTTTGGGTTGAGGGCTCGCGTCTCAGTCTATACCCTGTAGGCAGGGATCCAATCCATCATTAGTTCATAGCTTTGGTAGGTGTGTTCATCATGGCCTACCGACCTGTAGAAATTACAAAACAATTGCTGGGATGACTGCTTATACTTCTACAACAGATGACAATTATCCGTGGTATGTTTTCCTCCTATCTGGCAGATCATACACAATAATGCAAATGTCATGCTCAGCCCTGCCTGTGCCTCTGTTCTTAATGGCATTGGCCCTCCCCCTACTAAGTAGTTCGTGAACACTGCACAATGGTCCTTGTCGTGCCCCTGGCCTTTTCATTTTATGCACCATACTTCCTCACACACCTCTAGGCGAGTTGTCCTATCCTGTTTCAAACTTTACATCTCTAGACACAGATTTTGAAGTTGCGCATGGATTTTTGGACTCCCAACCCAGGGTCTTGTAACAGGGTCTCATGAAATCTTATTGCCATCTCCAATGCTTTGGCCTAGGTGGAAAGTTTTTGCTGTGACAGCGCCTTCCTTAAGTGTGGCATGAGTGAGACCACAAACCATGCGTGATGTTGTGCATTCATTAATGTCATAATGGCTTCGCGGATTGTACTCTTCAAACTTTGGTCCAGATCCCAGGGGGTCTTGCCTAGGAGCATTGCAATCTCCTTAAACCCTTTGATTGATTGTGTCTCTGATTTTGGCCTGCTAAATTCCCTGTTCAACGCAGTCTGGATCTCTGTAATTCCTGTGTTCGGGTGGTCATTAGAATGCTTGATATACCACATTAATGCGTAATCCTACAGCATGCTCACTAGCATAGCCTTTTTAATATTATCATCCACGATGCCCTGTGCTTCCCATACTGCTCTTACCACGAACCAGAATTGGTCCGGATCTTCATTTCCTACTCCTCTGAACACTAGCAATTTGATCACACTTGCCATATTGAGCTACAGTGGTGGCAAAGGTGGAGTGGGTGGAGATGGAGGTGAGGAGGGTGAAACGAATGGCGGCATGGGTGGGGGTGGTAAATGTGGAATTCTCTGTCTTATCAAAATTACCATGCTTCTCAGAGAGACTTTTGCAATCTCCTCCTCATTTTCCCACGAGGGTGAAATTAAGGGATTGTTTTCCAACTCCTCACTACTTTCGCTTCTGTAGATCTGTTATAGAAATATCTGGGCACTACAACCCCAATCACATATGTCCATAAATCAAGGGCTTCTAAATCCTTAAAATTGTTGTTTCATACCCTAAAGGATCAAGGTCAACTGATCACATCATTTCCTAGAAGTTCTCCCTAATAAAACTGCTCAGAACTAGTCAAAACTAGACCATACAGACAACTCCATGCTAAGGGTGCGATGCATCTCACCTGGTACACATAAAGGGTGCGATGAGTACTGAAAAGCCCTTCTGTAGGGTGCGATGAGTGAGAGCAAACAAATGGCAAAGGTAGTTTGCTAGGTGGAAACCCATAGAATCTTCTAGAAATTGCTCATATAACACTTGCCTCTCTGAATTTTCGCAGGGATGAGTAAGAGATCATGAAATCTCCAAGTGGAACCAAGAACTATCAGTGAAATGACACTAATCAAAATCCCAGAAGCTGACACACCCACTTGCAAATATCTATATATGGATCCCTCATCCTAGAGATCCAAACGTTGGAATTTTGTATTTTGTAAAGAAGTGTTGTTGGTTTCTCTGTGAAGCATTGTATTGTTGGGTGATCTAGCTTTTCATGTGGTGAAGAGGGCTTTCATGCTGGGAGGATGGAGCTGGATCAGATAACTGGGTTGTAATCCTCTCTTCTACTACTTCTATCAATAAAGTTATTTGAGTTTTCCTCCGTATACATGTATATTTTTGAATTTTGTATTTGTTTATGCATTTGTATGGTTAATGTACATCTGATCCTATATTGTTTATGGTTATATATCTGTAGATCTCTATGCTTTGATGGTATTTCACTGTTTTGACTCTACAGGTGTTCTTTGAAGTGGGACAAGTGAGAAAGGAGTGGCAAAAGCTTTATCAAGGGAGAGAGGGAACAAGCAAGGAGTCAAGTGAAAGACTGAGGTTGGTGCTTTTTGCTTCTCTCTCTTCTATCTCTCATAAAGGAAAACACAAGTTACTTTGAATTGTTTGTTTCTAAAATAGCTACCCATCTTAGTGGGACTAGCAGCTCTGAATAGACACTAGTTTTCTCGGAAACAAGATCTTTCTACTTCGTGTAGTCCCAAACATTAATTTATTCGTGTATCCCACTTTTCACAAAAGGGTATCTTAATCCATGTGTTCAATGATTTAATATACTTACCTCGTGGTCCCTTGAGAAAACATCACTCTGCCTCACTGTAGCTGACGGTCATGTCTACTGCGAACTCAATGATAAATCCTCCTATTATTCGATCAAGCCAGTGGTCCACAACTCATGCTATCTTATCTTCTGAGGCTTCTAGTCTGTGCACTAGTTCTAGAGTCCACACTATTGGTTTGTTGAGCCTACACCTTCCTTGATTGTCTGTTAACTTCGTGATCCATTCATACAACTCAGACGGTAAAGATGCAAAGAAAATTTTGTGGATTTCAGTGTACAAGTAGCGATCCAACCACTGTTCCTTAGATACTCATAGATTTTTGTTTTCCTGCGTCGCAAACTCATGAATCTTCTTGTCCAACCACTCTTCAATTTCTTTCTTTGTAGGATTCTAGTGGCACGACATCAGACATCCTTTATGCAGATCCTAGTCCTGGCAACCCTACTTGGGGTGCAACCCGTATAATACCCAAGTCTCTTGCTACTTAACCGATTACTTAACTTGTGTGTGTAAGAGTTATGGTTATTATAACATATTCAACAATCATATCAGTATGCACGATACATAACCCAATACAAACATAAAGAAGACAATGCACAACAAATACACAAAAATAGGAATCAACTTCTCTTTTATTAACCTTCAATATTTCTTACAAACTCGACAGTGTCATGCGGACTCAGTTGCAGGGGTCTGGGCACTCAGCTAGGGATTATACTAGGCCTCTACGCACTCAACTACAGAGCCTCTTTCTACTACTACAACCCAATACACTTAGAATCCTACTCTAAGCTTTTACCATTCCTTCGCTACTTTCTCTATCATCCCCTATCCTTACAACTTAGAGCCTCACCCTATTGATACAATCCCATCGTCCGTAGACCATGGGTAGGTCAAAATGACTTTACATTACATTACTTTAGGGTGGAAAACCCTATGGCTTTAACCTCTACTTCGCGCTCTGCGCCTGCAATTCATGGAGTCTTACAAAACCTTTGATCAAAACATCGGCTTTCAGCCTCAAAACCTATTGTGGGGTGGTTCCATGCCCAAAAACTACCAACAGTTAGCCCACCATGGGTTAATTATAATCATCATAGAATATGCACTCCAAAATCTCAGAATTCCTATCCAATGGGAAATTTTTAGAGACATACAAAAAAATGAGGATATCAAAGCCCTCACATATGATATTAGCCCTACTGCCAGTGAAAAGGATGAAGAAGAGACCGAAAAAAATGGAGAAGAAGTGGAGAAGGATGAAGAGGAGATACATGAGAATGAAGAGGAAGAGAAAGAGAAAGAAGGTGATGAAGAAACAAAGGAAGATGTTAAGGAGGACACTGATAAATAAGATGAGGATCTAAAGGGGGAAGAAGAGGGGAAAGGCATACGTAAAAATGGCGATGGAAAAGAGGAGGCAGATGATAAGGAGGAATCACCTAGGGTATCTCCAGAACCCATTGAGAGAGAGGCAGCAGCTTCCCTCACTACCCTTAGCACCCCTATCAAACAAAAAGACAAAAGACAGACGCAAACCCCCTTATACTTTAGAACAAGGAAAAGTACAAGGATAAGTTAGGGAAAACCACAAAATCTAACCAGGGTTCCCATTGTTATTGAGGACTCACCTAAACAACAAGAGAATATGGCTCCTCTTATAAAAACTCAAGAAGAAGGATCCTCAGCACAAACCTCCCCTAAGTCTCTTATCACCTATGTGAGAAGGCTTATAACCAAATCTACCTCAACCAAAGGAAAAGACATCCTACATGATACACAATAGGACCTACAGGAGTAGAGGTAGTCCTACAGGAAACTCTAATAAACCTATAAGAAACTCAAAAATTGGATGAGGAAAGAAGTAAGTAGCCAAAAACAAATAGAGAAGACCCAGAGCTAAGGGAACCTAGTCCTCAACCTAACCTTGACTCCTACTATAGATTTATTGAGGGGGGGAGGGTCATTCCACAAAAAATTGCCATTCCATTATTCTTTGAGCTTGAGAAAGAAAGAGCCAGAACTCATAGATGGATGCAGATTACCAAGTCAAAGGGAGTGGAGGACATTGGTCACATGGAGGAGAAGCTCAAAGAGATGGGAAGGGAACTAAGTAGCTTGAGGGACAGAGAGGCCATAACGAAGACTTAGTTGGAGGCAGAAAATGCATGGTTAAAAGGACAGTTGCAAGAAAGAGAGAATCAATTGGCATCCATGGCCAGTCTCTCTTTGGAAGTAATCAAGTGGATGATTCCAGCTAAGTCTTATGCACTATACCTTAAGGAACAGTGGTTGTAGTTCCAAATCAAGACCTTAGCACAAAGAGGCACTATGCCATTCTAGGATTATAGACAATTCATTGATCTTTGTGATCAAAACACATTGGAGGATAGGGCTAAGATGTCTAAGTTCTACTTGCATAATATGGCTTTGATAAATATGAATGTATGTGACCCTAATGCAAATCTAGGGGATTTACAGTTGAAGGCCTTGGCATCATGAATGAACCATGAGGAAGAAAGGACTGCAGAAATTAAGAGGATATTGGCAAGGGAACAAACAAATCCTTTTATGAGTAGAGTTGAGCAGTCCAATCCAATGGTTGTCATTAGCACATATAATTTAATTGCAAATTATCCTCAACTTGCACCCAGGTATCTTGCTACTAAAGAGAAATCCATTAAAAATTTTGAGGACATGTTTAGATTGTTTGGGGATGATAGCATCCAAGATTTCCTAAGGAGATGGAATAGTTTTCCATACATTTTGAAGATTAGAGAGTACCACTCTCCTCAAAGGATGAGAGAAGCACTGAACATGACACCCATGTACAACCAATCCATCCAAAGGCTCAAATTCAATTGGATTGGCTTGAGACTCAGTCCACCACTACTCTTGGGGATGTTAGAAGGAAGGAAAGAAGAAGAAGAAAGAAAGCAGTGGGAGGAGGTAAAAAAGAAGGCAGGACTCTATGCACAAGAAGAGGAAACCACAACAGAAGCATGGGATGTCAAGGAGGACAACTAGAGCTATGAAAGACATGGATATTGATTGAGTTGCTCAGAGGATGAGCAACACTTCCAGTACGGGGGTGATGGTGAGCCTCATCATTGGGTAATTATATGGGCCTTAATTCACCTCCTAGCTATTCAAATCAACTCTCCTCACAATTTATTACATGCTTTAATTATATTTTGTTTAATGAGATGAGTTAAAGCAAGATATTATGCCTACTGGACTAATATGCATTGAATGCAGGTTTGGAAGACAAAATCAAGGAATTTTGGAAAGAATAAAGTTTGAAACTTGAATGGGACAAGGGAGAGAGGTTGTAGGAGGTAAATACTCCTCATTTACTACTCCCCCATTTGAATATTCCTCCATTAATGACACCAACTCAGAGTACAATCAACCAAGTCATGAAGATCAAAAGGTAGTTGAGCAAGTGATACACAAAGATTTAGTTCATCTTGAGTTTGGGAGTCAAGCTCCCCTAGATTTAAGGAAGTCTTTGGTGACTTAAATTGTATAAGTAGAGAGGCCTAGAACCTCATTAGGATTCGGATTTTTTTTGTAAAAACACTAGTTATTTTCGAGCTCTGGACTTGTGGAAGACATTGATGTAATATTCTGTGTTGATAGTGAAAATGAGTTTTTTCTTGATCTAGCACTAAGTTAACTCAGAGAGCTGAAGCTCTTGGATTAGGGCCCAACCCTAGTAGCAAAGTCTCCTCTTCTTATATTTGTATACTTGCCTTAGTTTCATAGATTCATGGTTAAATTGTCTTTAGAAGTATTTTAATGCAAGTAATGTGGATTTGATTAGTTATTTATTAGTTTGCTTCCATTTGTGCTTTACTTCAGTAGCAAGTTAGAAGGGATAAAAGGAGCACCACAAAGCTGTTAGTAGGTGTCTTGGCCTCACCTCTTCCCTTAGGGATCATGATTTGAGGAAAAGACCCTTATGCCACCCCAAAAATACAGATTTCCATTTTCTGATAAGATTTAGAGTTTACTGTACTTGAACCAGCATTTGATTAGTTCTGCAAGTGTAGTATTTAATTACCATCTATTCCATCTTCATTCTTATAGAAGATATCATCCATTATTCCATTTTATTCAACAATTTTCCTCATGCATGAAGTAGACAACTAGTTCATTAAATTATGCTTTTCTAGCTTGTTAGAATTCTTCTTATTTACATGACTTTTTGGAAAATATAAATGTTTGATGCACAACAAGTGCTTCAGAAATATAAAGAGATCTCATAGCAAGAAACCACCTTCCAACTTCATCCATCCATAATCATTCCTTGCTTTCACCAATATCTTCACCAATCTCATCATTTTACATATAAATTCCTCCAAGCATGTTGAGTGAATCCAACCATCTCCTAACCTTGGTTTTGAGTTCTAAGTGATCCTAGGCATTTTATCACTACATTCCACCCTTCCACCACCTTCCATAAGCCTTCCATCACCTCCAACAACCATCATTCTGCTTTGGACTGTATCTTGTAGAAATACATGGAAACTTGTAGGTTTCTAGTATATCCTGTAGTTTTTCTTGTAGTGGCTTGTTTTGAGGCCGAATTGAGCAAAAACCTCTAGGAAGTCACACCAAGTCACCCAGGGGTCTCTCAAACCTTCCAACCATCTCCTAAACCTCCCAACCATCCACCAACATCACTAAGCCACCTGCCACATCACCAAAAGGGATTAGGGTTTACACTTGATTTTCCATAAAAAGAATAAAAAGAACAAAACAAATTTATTTTAGTCATTTACATGCATAGTAGTGATGCTTAATGTCTTGAACTTCCATTCTTTAGACAATAGCATTTCATACGTGTTAGCTTGGCATTCTTGTTAAGCATAGTTTCTCAGCAGTTAGTTAGAGAATGGTGTGTTTTTAGCATAGGATTTCAATCATTTTCCTTATTGCAATAGACAAGACTTCTCCAAGAGTAGATTCCTCTTTCTTTCATCAGTAATCAAGCTTCTTTTGAATCCATTGAAGTCTGGCTTGAAAAAACTAGTGGTATCTCGCTAGCTGAACAATGACAAAACGCAGAACCATCACTTTTACTTGTGTATACACCACTGTCACCTCCAAGTTTGTACGAACCCTGGGTTGATAAAGTAAAGTTGGTAGCTCCAGGAGTTGCAACATTCTCGCTACAACACTGGTGCTGATTAGGAGGTGTGTAGCAAAAGAATTTCTCATAGAGAGGAATCATGCAAAATGATAGATTTCATAAGATAAGTAGTTTGAGTTCTCTTCTCGTAGTTGGGAATGATACATATGTATGGGTTGAGGAGAGTTAGTAGTCCATTTCCAGCCCATTTGTGGAAAATGAGTATGAAGGAATATGACATCTATAACGTAGGCAGACATGAAAAATGGAGGGATGGTCCCATCTATTTTCACTATGAGGTAGGAATCAATTCACTTGCAATATTGTTTGATAGAGTGATTTCCCAATTGAATAAATAACTAGTAATACTAAGAGTCTGAGGGATAAGAGGGTTCCAGTCCAACTTAAAGTTATTGGGACACTCTTCCCCAAATAATATGCATATCATGATAGAAACATATTTGGGGCCATGATTACAAGAAGTGATTGCATACATTTTCTATCTTCATTCTTTACATTTGTTTTCATCATACCACCATTCATTATAAGCTTGGGCATAGTTTGATTGTATTTCACACATTCTTCATGAAATTTCTATAGAAATGTAGAATTATAAACAATTTCTAGTTTATGGAATATATACATGCTATGGAGGTCTTCTAGCCTAAAAGAGATGATAACGTCTTTCTTTCTATTGAAGAGAACTCTCTTCTTCAAGTCAACATGACTAAGAGCGAAAAAAAAAAACATATTTGTATAGGGCGTCATCTTGGTCCAAGCCGTTACCATATGCAATTTAGAAATTGTGATATCCTTGAAAGTCTTAGGGATATAGTCATATTCCTCTAGTTTAGACTCCTTGATGACTTTTCTATGAAAAGAAGGTATATCTTGTGCCATGAATTTCTCGACATATCAAGCTTTGACATAGTGTCCAAAAATATATTGGAATTGGGGTTCTTGACATTTGAGTCCTTGCTTGGTTAGACTTGCTTCTGTTCCTTTGTTTTTTTCATTAGAAGAAGCCTAAAAGTGCCCATGAAATTTTCATGCAATTTCCATGTCATAATATGTAAACCAATCAAAATCCTTGAAATTTAAAAAGAGGTACATGTAAATATTTTGGAGAGAAAAGAAGAAAAACTACATTTTTATTGTATTTTTGGCTTATCTCCTTAGAGGTTTATTCAAATTTCAAGTGTGAACACTCATTGAATGTGGAATCCAAATCCACATCCAATGAGTACCCATTATGCATACTTTTGAGAAGACTCACTTTATTAAAAATTGAATATACATTAAAAAGGTGTGTTGAAGTGTTAAAAAAGCGTAGTAGTGACATAAAAATTTCCATTTCGTCATCTAATGAGAACATGAACATTATTTAACATTTACATTTGTTGGAGCACCAAAGCTTCGAGATAGTTGAGTTTTAAGCATTGATTATTGATAGGAAATGAGCAATGGCTTAATAAACTAGAAATAATGACATTACGTACAACTCATGATGCTTTAGACGTAAATGTTATTTTTCAGTGGGAAAAATGTTTGAGTTTTTCATTTTTAAAAACATAAGGTGGAGAAAATTTACGAATATGAAAGCGATTTTCTTAAATAAAAAAGAAAACTTTGGGAAAAACGAAAAATTTAAAGGTCCCTATTATTTTTCTTACAGAAAAATAATGACGGGTTGTTTTTTACTAAAGTAGAAGTGTTAAGTAAACCATGAGATTCAAGGTTCAAATCCCTTGTGGGTTAACCCAACAAAAAAAATGATTTAAATTTATTTGTTCAATTGAGTTTAACTTGGGTGGTTGGGTAGAATTGTTGTGATCCTCCCCACCCAAGTTCAAACCTTGTAGTTTGACATGATGTAAATTTGGAAGTGAGTCTATACTAGGGGCCATCAAACTCTCTTTCCCTGGGCCTATAAAAACCCCACTAGTGACTTCATGCCTTGTGAAATCTTAAGTATACGTATGGGCTACCCTAGTACAAGCAACCTCACTTTGCACTCTTAAGTGAGTCTATATTGTGGGCCAACAACTTCTCTTTCCCTAAGTAGTTCAAATTCTCACTAGTGGCTTTGAGCATTGTGAACTCTCAAGTGTGTATAATTGTGGGTTGGCCTAGTACTATCAACCACTCTAGTCCTTCGGTTGAAAGGGAGGTTGATTTCTTTCATTGGAAAGAAAAAAAGAAGATTATTTTAATGCCAAATGTAGATCTATTTGAACTCTAGATTTACTTGGTAGATATAACCGTATAGGTTCATTTTAACTCTTATTTTATTTTAGCAAGTATTGAGAGGAACAAATATCTCAAGATGCAAATATCTTTTTTAGTGAAAAACTTGAGGAAAGGTTTGCATCTTGAGAGATTTGATTCATATTCATGCTTGGTAGATCCAGAACTAAGATGGATCTATGCTAATTATTTATAAATTTATATTTATTGATTCCACACAAACACACACACACACACACACACACATATATATACATATATATGTGCACTTAGAAAGAAAGTTTTCTCTAAGTATTAATTTTTTTATGTTAATTAAATATGAAGTTTTGATATATAAAGGTTACAAATATGAATAATTATTTTAATTTATATGGTAAAATGTATCTACTATCTATAATTTTTATATATTTAACATCTTTCTATATAAAAATATTCTTGATAGAAACATGTTTTCAATGTATTTTCATTTTTTTCTCAATGTGGGTCTACTCAAAATTATTCAAAGTGGGTACTCATTGGATGCATAATCTAATTATGCATGCAACGAGTATGCACCATTGAAATTTGAGTAAACCCATAAGGACATAAGTTGAAATACAATTAAAACTTTACTTTTTTTCTTTTCCTTTAAAAATTCAGAACTCTTCGTTTATTATTTTTACTATTATTTTTCTACAGAGACACGTTTTGGACATCAAAATTCCCCTTATGGTTTTTATGGTAGGGAATTGTAATTTGTCATTAACAATTATTGAAAATAGAGACATATAGGAATTTAGGACTTTAAGGATATATAAGTAATACATCCCGTCATAAGCTATTTGTTCTTAGCATCTTCTAACTTTCATGACAATGAGGACCATTGTGTTTCTTAGAGTGCAAATGTTATGAATTATTAATTCAACAAACACAAAGGTATACATTTTGGATGCAAAATGAATAATGTTAAGTAACTTGGCACTCATACATCACAAAGACTCTCTCTCTCTAGCTTCAAATAATAAGGTATCTTTCAACTCTACATGGGTGGAAATCAAGGAAGTGGAAATAGTTCATCATTTAAAGCGATCCATGGAAGTCAAACAACAAAAGTCATTCCCATACGATATTGGTCAAGAAAAGGAAAACACTGAACATGATTTTCATTGACTATTATTTTATTATTATAAATAATTAGAATATTAAGTGATTTTGTGAAGTAAAATACTTATAATAATACATGGGATGTAATAATTATAATATGTATCAAACTCTCCTATGATGTATTTGAGAGCTACCTATTTTTACATAAAATATTTAAAACAACATTTTTCTAAATTTGTCATTAGCTTATTAGATGCAACACCCATTTAATATAATATTCCTTAATTTTGTTTTATTTTTAAGTGATAGTCAAAATTGTAAGTACTAAAACACTTCATTACAATAACCATTAAACTTTGATTTAACACATCTAATAATTAAGATTTGTGGGACATTAACAATATATGGGGAAAGCATTATGCCCTAAACACCCAATAAGAATTCAAGTTTACATTGAAGCTCATTTTTAAAGCTCCATAGTTCTATGGTGGCGTAATCACAAAATCCTATGTTGAATGTCATGGTAAATAAAATTGATTAGTTTTCAATGAATTGTTGTTTTTTTCTACAACTTTTTCATGGTTTATATATATATATAGATATATAATATGTGGGACAACACCAAAGATATTGAAGTTGGAAATTGAGATCAATCCTATGAGAGTATTATGAGTGCAAAATCCAATATATGATAATTATTATTATTTAGTTGTATTTATACACTTATTTCTTGTTTTGTGGGTGAAACATATAAATGAGGGTGGTAATATTTCATTTTTAAAGTTCCAAGTTCTATGGTGGTGTACTCACAAAATCTTATGTTGAATGCCATGGTAAATAACATTGATCAGTTCTTAATGAATTGTTGTTTTTTTCTACAACCCTTTCATGGTTTATATATATGTGTGTGTGCATACACGTGTGTGCGTACACGTGTGTGTGTGCGCATGTGTGTAAGATATTGAGGTTGGAAATTAATATCAATCCTCTGAGAGTATTATAAGTGTAAAATCCAATATATGATAGTTATTCTTATTTAGGTGTTTTTTGTACACTTATAAATATTTCTTGTTTTGTGGGTGAAGCATATAAATGAGGGTGATAGGAGGCAAGAGAAAAATGTTTTCTCGCAAATCATATCGATGTACACTAGTTCAATATATAATTATAATTATATTTTTATTTTTATTGAAATATTAAATATTAAATATTAAATGGAAGTTTCAACATTGATGATATACAATTTATATGTTAATAATAATTAACCATATAATTTTAACCCAATTTTTTTGTAGTGAACGTTCCTTGAAATCTTGAGGCACTTGTATGCAATATGGGACATGCATTAAGGTTCAAGTATCTAACTTAAATAAATAAGGGAAGTTCATCCACCAAAAATTGGGTGGATATTTGTAGTTTTCCTCTTCTCTAATTGCAACAAGACGATGACGATTTCTTCTTAGAGACGGGTCATGGGAAAAATGTTTATACTGGAAATATGTTTCCCCCACTTACCTATATGATTGGATATGTGTGGCTTCCAATAACCATAAAGATGGATCGATTATTTAGAAAGTTGTTTCTGAAGATTTTGGTCTCACCAGGAAATGTCTCTATTGGTAGATTGGAAATAGGATTAATCTCCCACTTAGAAAGGATCCATGGGTGGGTTGTTATCAAAATTATATTTTCCCGAGGAGATCATCCTATCTCTTAATAATAAAGGTATTATTTTATCTTATTGATATTTCTCGTTACCCTTAGGTTGGAGGCCCAAAATTGTTGGTAATTAATCAAGAGTTGGTCTTGAGGGATTATAGGAACCCTAGCTGCCCTTGCCCTTGGTTCATGCCTCATTTGGTCAGTTGGGCTTGGTGTTGATAGTGAAGTGGTTCAATGATTTTGTGTGTATTTTCAGTTATGTATGTTATATTTGTTTCTGTTTGTGAAATATGAAAAAACATTCATAGAACATAGTAACATAATTTAAATTGGTGGTTCTTGATGTATGTGATGCTAAAATAACACATCATTGGTTTAATTATGTATACAGTTTATGGTTCTTGGAGGATGTGGTAATCTGAGAATAATAACTACAGGTTATGTGATTTGTTGTTCTTTTGTGAGCGCATAAAATTGTCACATTATAAGTTTGATTGTCGGATATGTTCAATATCTATATTTCTTTCCTATATAACTAATGAATGCAACACAATATGTCTTCATCAGATGGTAGTTTTTCAATAGAATGATTCATCATCGACACTCCTTCTCTAGCATCACAACCATATGATAGTATGTTAAGAATCATAGGTCCTATAAATATGTCAATGACGGTCAGAAGCAATTGTATGTTAAATGGATCAAGTGGTGGCTTGAAGTTGGTGGTTGAGAAATAGCATAGTCTATGAAATTGCATAGTGGAATAAGTGTCGATAAAGACTAGACCAGACAAGATAAAAATGAAATATATTTATGTGACTTAGTTTTGTTCTTTGTAATGTAAACACTAAGAGAGGGTGTTAGGATTAATGCTTACAGTAGTAGATTTGATTTGTTAGAGATTGATGAGGTATTCTATCAACCATAATCTGTAAGTTTGGAACTAGTTGAATCTGAATCTAACTATATAAACATATATATTTGAGATTGAATATAGGAAATAATTTATGGTGTGCAAATAAAATTCTTTGTGAGAAGACTAAAACTTATAGGAAGGAAAATTTAAATTGAGAATGAAACTCACAGCTCTCAGATGAGGAGCACCTGAGCCTACCATAACATTGCATTCATTAATCAAACAATGACACATAAAAAAATATAATGGTTACATTCTATTCGGGAGATCCCAACAATATCCTAGAAATTAGGATCTAAATATAACCTTCGAAAACAATAAAAACAACATGTCTCCATTATTTCTAAGTTTCCCCCTTAATGGAGAAATGATTAATCTCCACACCTAAGATCTCCCTAAAAAATTCAAATTTCATCTTCCCAAGGGGCTTTATGAAAATATCAGTAGTGTTTTCACAAGTATTACAATATTCAAGAAAAAATTCCTTAGATTTCTCTTTTCTCTAATAAAGTGAAACTAAGCATCAATGTATACTTTTTCCTTGCATGAAATATTGGATTATTTCCAACTTGATCGAGCTCTGGTTGTCACATTTGATCATTGTAGCCTTCTCTTTCTCTTCTCCAATATCTTAAAGAACTCGCCTCAACCAAATAGCTTCACAATTGTTGCACACAAAGCTTTGTACTCTACCTTTGTAGATCACAAAGATACAGTAGGCTTCTTCTTGCTGCTCCATGAAATAATCATGGATCCAATATTGAATACATAACCTATAGTAGATATTCCATCATTCAGATTACCATCCCAATCTAAATCTCAGTAACATGTCAGCACAAGATCAAATGAATTAGTATACTTAAGACCAAAATCAATTGTTCTTTTAAGATACCTAAGGACTCATTTTGCTTCTTTCTAATGGATTTTAGGTCTCTCCATAAATTTACTTACCTCACTAACAGAGTATGATGTCTCAATTCTGGTTGTAGTAAGATAATTCAAACTTCCCACCAGTTGTCTAGACAATGTACCACCTACCTCCTTTGAGCCATCATCAAAATGCAGTTTCACATTTTGCTACATTGGAACAAAATCAACTTTGCACTAATCCATATTAAACCTTTTAAGCACTTCTTTGACATGATTACCCCAAGTAAAAAACGTTTGGCCAACTCTCCACACTTCAAGACCTAGATAGTAATGTAACTCACCAAGATATTTCATCTCACATACTTATGACATCTACTCCTTAATTTCATCAATCAATTTGACTGAATTTCCTGTAGTAATTAGGTCATCAACATATAAATAAATCATTACTACATTCCCCTTTGCATCAAACTTTGTACACAGATTTGGATCACTTTGACTCCTCATAAAACCCTGCTAAAGAAAGAAGGAATCTATCTTTTCATAACATGACCTAGGTACATGTTTCAGCCCATGCAAGGCTTTCTTTAATCTATAAACTAAATGTTCTTGCCCCTTTTTCACAAACCCTTCAGGTTGTGTCAAATACACCCCTTCTTTAAATCACCATTCAGAAAATTAAATTTTACATCTAGTTGGCGCAAATTCCAATGGTACTTTGTGGCTAATGCAAATAATAGTATGATAGTATTCAATTTAGCTACAGGTTCAAATGTTTATGCATAATCAATGCCATCATTTTGTGAGTACCCTTTTGCCACCAATATAGCTTTATATTTATCTATACTACCATCTTCTTTAAATTTGGGTTTGTACAACCATTTAAATCAAATGGGCTCTTTTCCTTTAGGCAATTCAGTCAATTCCCAGGATTTATTTTTAATTATAGATTCATATTCTTCCTCTGGTGTTTTTCTCCACTCTTCATGTTCATTAGCTTCATTAAAACTCATGGGTTCTATGACATTCAAAACACTACTCATCGGGGCATAGTCCTTATACCTTTTAAATAGTCGAATATGTCAAATTGATTTCCTTCTCACTTCATTGTTTTCAACACTGTTATCTGAAAATACTTCTCCACTTTTGATTGGGCTCTAACTGTTGGTGATGTCCATAATGTTGGATTCTTCCTTAGATTTTTTTCTCCCTATCTTCTTCTTTTTCTTATTTATTTCCTTCAACTTCAAGAAGAATGTGCCACTGTTCATAATTGTTGTCCTTATTGCCTTCATCTACCTATTCATGGAAAATTACATCTCTACTCGCAAATATTATGTGAGTAGATGGATCAAACATTTTATATGCTTTAATTTTTTAACAGTATCTTACAAAAATACATTTGATACCTTTAGCATCATCTTTCTTTATATTATTCTTCAGAACATATGCAAAGGCCTTACACCCAAAAATCCTCAAATGATGAACTATTAGTTTAAAACCATACAAGGCTTCAAATAAGGCTTTGAAATGGCAAGGTACCTTATTGGACTTCTATTCTTTAAATAAAAAACAATACTAATGGCTTCTGCCCAAAATCATTTGAGAGTTTCTTATCTTTGATCATACTTTGTGCATATTCCACCAATGCCATGTTTTTCCTTTCCGCAGTACCATTCTGTTGTGGAGTGTAGTGTAATGTAAATTGCTATATTATTCCATGATCCTTGCAGTACTTGACGAACTTCCCCAATATGTATTCTCCCCCTTGTTCTAAATGGAGGATCTTTATAATATTCCTTGTCTTCTTATATTCCATGTTTTTGAATTCTTTGAAATAATAAAAAACATCACTCTTTTTACTGATGAAGTACACCCAAGTGTACCTTGTGCAATCATCAATAAACAACAGAAAATGATAGGCACCTCCTAGGGATTTGGTCTGCATGGGTCCACAAACATCATAATTCATAAGTTATAATACATCTCTTCTTCTCTTATCAGTATTAGAGGCAAATTCATCTATGTGATTTTTTTGTAATGCACAACCTTCATAAGCAGCATATTCATTCTTTAACATAGGAAGTTCTTCAATAATACTTTGTATCTGTAGCAATAATAAATCATGATAATTGATGTGACCATACCTCTGATGCCAAATACTTTATGTTGACATAGTTGTAGAAGTCATTTCTTGATGACTTTTGTTGGTGACATCAAGCTTGTACAGGCATCCAACTCTCACTCCTGAAGCAACAGGTTTGCAATGATGCAACAAATCTTTCACTATGCAATGTGTTTCGAAGAATTCGACCTTCATATTTTTATATGTAATTGTAGACAAAGAGATCATTTTTTTCTTGATCCCAGGCACATACATAACATTATAAATGTACGCTTCAATTTGGTAAAGTCATTGGATATCTCCATATCCCTTGATCTGATGTGCACGATCACCACCAAGATAGATGTTACCGCCATTTCTTATTTCCTTGAAGTTTTCATACAAGTCCTTATTACACGTCATATGGATCAAAGCTCTAGATTCCACAAACCAAGCATTAACAAAATACATTTCAACAGACAATGCAATATTAGACATAAACAACCTAAGATTTTTTACATCATAATTCTAGACTTCTCGTGGAAAATGACCTGAACGTATTTTATGTTTATTATGCCTAGTTTCATCACTTTTCTTCCTATAATAATCTCTAGGTAGATGCCCACTTCTACCATAGTTAAAACATTTCATTTCAGAGTCATTTTAACAAATGATATAAATTGATTTGATTTCAGAGATGTGTTGGGTGTGGACATTGATTATCTTCTTTATTCAGAGGTATCACCACATTGGACCCCATGTTGTAATGTGGCGGTAAAGCCACCCATTTATGTGTGCCACCAGGGGAGTCCAGGAGGGGGCAACAATGATTCTTTAGATCCCCCCCCCAGTGGGGGATTGGTGGTAGTGCCCCTGAAGCCAAAAAATAGAACTAAAATTTCCTTGTAAAATGTTGTAATTTTGTAGTCAATATGGGCCGTTCATTAGGTCGAAATCTGACAGTACAAGTTATGTTTAATTTAGATTTGTTTTCCCTAGAAGGCAACCCCTCGCTATATATGAGGGAATTGTATTACGGCTATGTAGGTCTGTATTCTGAACGAAGAAGAGAAAGGAGATTGAGAGAAAATAGGGAATTAGAATAGATCTATTGTAGGTTGTATCTCTTCATTTTGTTGGATAATATAAAAGGAAGGACTAGTTGTTTCTCCGTGGACATAGCCCAAATTGGGCGAACCATATATATCTATGTCTCTCTTGTTTTATGTGTTTTATGTGTTTTCTGTGTTTATATTTCTACAGTATTTTACATGTTTCATTGCTTTGTAATATATAATTTACTATCAAAATGGCCTTTTATGAGATGAGCTTCCACCTTTACTTGCTCCTCCTTGTTTCCCTATGAAGAATTTATTCTTCGCTACAAGTGCGAAATTTGGATTTTGAGGCTTCAAATTCTTACGCCTCTCTTCTTCCTACAAGAATATACTTTTCAATTCCTCAAAGTTTGGCTTTCTCTCCCTTGCTGCAAGATCAGTAGTGGGTATTGATTCTCCTATATCTCCCATATTTTCTTTCAAATATTTAATTTTGGAAATAAAGGCACTAACAGATGTATTCTCTTCCATTTTAATGTACAAGAGCTTACTTTTAAGAAATATGAATTGATTTGTATCTTTAGTTTCATGCAACTCCTTTAATGAATTACAGGTTGCATCAGAGGTCTAACAATCATGAATATAAAGAATTACATTATCTTTAACATACATCCTTAATAATACCTTTGCTTTTTTCTCTCACTTCTCCTAGTCCTGAATCGATGCAGTTGTCAATCCTACAACAGATTTTTCTTCTTCTCCCTTCATGATGGTCCAAGTACCATACCTTCCAATAATGTTTGCAACTTCAATTTTCGGTTGACATAGATCATGCCATCCAATTTATTTGATTCATTCAGGTATGTCTCTTCAAGTGGATTTGCCATATTCTCCCAACGTCTTTCCAAAGGACCTCCAACAACTTTTAGATATATATTTGCAATGCTTGAGTTTAAATTAAACCCAAAAAAAATGAATAAGTCTAAAAAAATAAACCTCCTTTAAAATTATATGGGCACTAAAACAATATTAAACCTTGGGTGCCTTCTAAAAAGAATTGGGTGCCACATTCATGTAGGGCCCCATGGTGGGCACCACTCACTCCACATGCCCTTTTCAAAAAATATACGTAAAAACCTTTTTTTTAAAACAATTTGATTGATGCTTAAAACAACTCACATCCTCTTCCTCTATTTGATTCACATTCTTGGGCTAACACCAACGCATTTTTCAATGGAGGAGCGGGATGCTGCAACCCTAAATTTTCAAATTGAATAAGTTTTCCCTCATCAACGCAGGAACTCTTTGTTGCAGAGTGCATTGATCAAAGAGGCCTTTTTTGTACCCACATCTAAGGCCTTTAGAGACTATTTCATGGGATGGGGGCTTGACTGGTTGATCCAACAACTCGCAGAGAACCCACTTTTGCACAAACCTAGATCTTCGTGGCTCTGGTATGCATCTCTATAAGACTGCTCTCATTCCCTCAACCGCAGATCTCAACGGTTCACTCCCAATAAGAGTCTGTTAAGGCCTCCTCCAACACACTCAACAAAAAACAAGATTTGCACCTCATCAATCATGTAACAACAGTTCGAGCAGATCTCGGCTCATTCTCTCGACCTCCAGTTAAGAAAACAACAATCTCTGGCGTATCTTCACATTATAGCTCTCTTCACTTATTGGCACATTGTAAGCTCACATAATAGAGCTCAATCACAGCATGACAAGATGCCTTATGAGCCTCAACCCATGCAGGGGATCGTTCTACCTCCTTGATGTACACACACTTCTCCACGCTGACCACAGTAGCCATACCTTATTGGACCACTCCACGCTCATTGTGTTACCCTGTTTATTGTTATCACTCAGGTTGTTCCCTGGCTCCAGGAGGGAATACGGCCAAGGTAACCACTACCTAATCTTTCAGCTGCAGATCCTAGCCAATCTGCAACCAGAGAGGGCTCTGTCTTTGTGATTTAGATTTGTTTGATTGTGTATTAGGCTAGTTATTAGATAGAAGTTTTGTTTGGTGTTTGGAAGATGACATTCATTAGAATAAGGCAGTAAGTTGAGAGAAGTTCAAACCATTGGGTTGATGGATTCTAATGGAAATAAACCTCTGGGTATGGTTTCCTTGGCAATAAGAAAACTACAGAGCAAGATAATTAAACACAGAATAACTTTGAAGCTGAAATAAGATGAAATGAAGTCAAGGAATGAAAGGCAGTCAAGAATCTTTCATTATGTTAACAGAGGGAAATTGTATAAACATTATCAGGGAGCAGTTAAGAATTCCTTGATGATGTTTAGAGTGAAAGAACCAGGGAGACAAGAGCAATCAAGAATTCTTGCCTATGCCAGTCCTATGGAAAACATAAAAAATTATAGGAATTGAACACAGAGTACAACAAAGTAAATTCTAGGTTATCCTTCTTTCCTGTAACTTAGAACATGATATTTAGATGATAAATAAGACACAAATACAGTAACATAAGAGTAAAGAAGACTTATTGATCCATGTATTAACATGAGAATTCTGCAATATATCCTTTTGCCATCGATTCCACAACCAATAAGTTCACCAACAAAGCATTCCAACAATTTTTATTTCTGAAGAGTTCTCAAAAAACATACAGCGTAGGTCCAGAATGATATTCACCAGCCAACAATAATACATCTCTTTAGCAAGTATTTATAGAAGTTTACAAAATATCCCATAGGGAAATATCTGGACATAAATTTATCCATCTACTCTGGCAGAAGCAATAACTAATGTGGAAAAAACCGCACAGCAATAACTGAGGAAATAAATATGTTGTACTGGCTGTTGTAGGTATCCTATTTGTTGTTGACCTTTCGACTCTGATAGTCAGTTGATGACCGCTTTCCTGATGTGCTGTCCTGTTGTGTTGTCCTTTGCCACCTGTGTTTGAGCCTGTTTTATCTTTTGGCGCGAATCTTCTTCCTCAACTGATTTGATTTCTCCAAATATCACCTTTTAATTTGTAATGCTAATAATTTTTACAAAAAGGAGAGCTGAACTTATTTTGGCAAGACTTCAAGCATGCTCTGCCACCACTAATCTATTGGTAATTGATGCTTTCTTAATTTAAGCAATGTCTCATCGGCTTCAGTGTACCTGTAATAATTTGGCTAGACTTGAAATAGATGTGCTACCTCATGCTCAATAAAAAACAAATCTTCCAGTTTATCATATAAACTTTGCCCTATGGGAGGGACTGTCTCTTTTGTGCTGCTTGATGAAGCTGTAATCTGATTTTGCACATAGGTATTTAGCCTATGAGCATAATGTTTCTATTTTAACAGCTTCCCATTGCTAGTGACCAGGCTAGGTAGACCTTTGCATTGTAACATTGCAAATTTATGTTTGAAGGCTTCTATATCTACCTGCATTTCCTGGCATTTTCTTTCTATTGTCTGAACAAAATTTCTCATAGTTAGCACCTTTTTGACTCTTAAAATAGTTTCTGTCATGTTATGAATGTTCAGGGATGCTAATTGTTCACCAGTATGAGTATTCAAAAAATGAATCCCCTGGTTGACTTGCTCAGGCTTATTGGCCAATAATACCCTGGCCTTTTGAGTTTCATACAGAGCCACTCCTATCAACTCTATCTAATCAAAAATGGTTTGTATTGCTATCCACTAATCAGTAATATCTTGGCCAATCTTATCCCACAAAATTGTCTTTATTTCTGTCAGGGTTCTATGGAGAGTGAGGTCCTTCTCCAAGGCCTTTATTTTGTTCTCTAGGGCCTTTACTTCCCTGGTCTTCTCTGCAACAGTCATCTTTGATTTGTCATAACTAACCTCAATTTTGGCTAGTTTTTCCTTGATCTCCTTGAGCTCTGCCATCTGGGTCTCCAAGGCCTTTATCTCCTTCATCATTTCCTCCATGCTTAAAATGGCCTCTTGCAATGCACTTGCTGTAGCTGCTGTTGAAGTTGAGGCACCTACTACTGAAGCTGGATCCAGGAGAGGTGTTGTTGTAATGACTGTTGGAGGAGGAGCTGTGGTTATTGGAGCTATTTGGGATGGTTGAGAGGCCAACTCTGGCTGTTTCCCTTGTAGAGCCTCTTCCAATGCTTTTTCTGTGTCCAACAGTCTTTGGTTCATCCTCATGAGCAGGCTGACCACATCTTCTTCTTCCTTTTGTTGTGCCACCTCTGTAGTTTGAGGATGTATGGTAGCTGGCAGCTTCAATTGTCTTCTTAGAGCTGCTATGTCCTCTTCCTTTTTCCTTATTAAGGCCTGTGCGCCTTTGGGATCCTTGGGATCATGTCCCAACTCTATAATGATTTTTTCCAAGGATTTTTTCCTATTATCCTTGGCCAATGAGGAGGCTTCCTCCAGCTCTAGTTGGGTAGAAGTGTTATACAAAGAATTTTGTAATCTATGGGCCATTAGAGCCTTATCTGCTAAGGTGGAGTATACCATTTCTCCAGCTTGTTTATGCAACTCAATCTGGTCTATTGGATAGATGTCTTTGGCAAGAACTTCCAGATTGGTTATGATATAATCTGCAACTAATTGTGGCTGTTGTACAGTGGGTCTGAAGTGACTAAGAGTCGTCTTCGCTGCTTGCATGTCATAGGCTGCCATCAGCCTTTGTTGATTTGTAGGAGCCATTCTTAACAATTGATTGTAAAGCTGAAACCTCATTGGTTCATTTCTAGCTTTAATTTCAGTGAATGCTCTTTTGATATCAGAGCCCTGCTAGGTCTGTTGTTTGGAGGATGAAACTTCCCCACCTGGCTGTCTCTCTTGCTCCTGCTGAAAGGAGCTGGCTGATGTTTCCAAAATAGGAGGGATCTGCTGTTCAGAAATTCCCTCACCCCCAATATTGCCTGTGGTCTCTTTAGTAAATTCCTCCTTGGAATAGGGGTTTAGCCTCTGTCTCTTTTCCCCTTGCTGATTTGTAGGTGTCCCTGTGGATGTATCTTCAGGTCTGTCCCTCTTTTTAGATCTTTCTTCATTGTGAGGGGTTTGCAGCACAGGCACTTCAGGTGCCTTTATTTGGGTTGAAGGGCCTTGTTCTTGACCCTTTTCTTGATTTATGGATGGTTGTTCTACCATTGTACTATGTTGTTCTGAATGCTCAATTTCCTTGCCTTTCCCTGCAGGTGAAATGGTTTCTTTAGCCTGCTATTGTGAAGGTGTAGTAGCTGATGTGCTTGCTCCAATATGTTGAGGCTGTGTGAAGGGGACCTGTGTAAAATAATCCAGGTCAATTCTTTTCTCATGTTCTTTCATATCTTTTTCTAATCTTTCTTCTTTAGTAAGCTCTTCATCTAATGTGCCCTCTACTCATTCTTGTCGATTAGCATATTGTTCAATGTGAGGGATTGGCTGGTGCACATACCCTGAAAGCCTGTGTTTGACTCTTCTAAAGCTTATGAAATGTTCAGGGTCATATGGTGCCCAAATGAAGCTTTGTTTCAACATGAGATCTTTGCTTAGCATCTTGTCTGCATCCCTCCAGGCTTCTTCCCTTTTATTGAAAACAAAAGGACCCAATTGATGTCTAATTTTGAGTTGTTCTTTCTTGTTTTTTCCATGGAAATGAGTCAAATCTGCATTACTGAATTGCCTGAAATATTCCAAGGAAAAAATTCTCATGGGGACATATCTTGGCAGTTTATAGGGAGGCAACTCACAACCATAAATTCTTATCACTGTGTGGTTTTGGTAGAATTACCAATCACCAATGTTGTAGCCCCTTGAAAGATGTAAGGTTCTTTGCATTTCAGCAGTGAGCCTACCAGGAGGAGTCATCATCAACAGGCAAGTGGCTAGGTAGATGAACATATCAACAAACTCACAATATGTGTAGGGAGAGAGGTGGACTTCATGGAAAACTGATGTCCAGAAGATAGCAGATCTTCTCTCTCCTTTTGAGTCTAGTTTCTTGAGAGGAACCTTGAAACTATCAGGGTGATAGTATAGCAGCAGATGGTAAATGTAGGAGGTATATTTAAACACTCTTTCTCTCTCCATCATTATGAATTGCTCATGTATTTTGTTTGCTATGAAAGTGGCATAGTCATACATGACAGCAGGGGGTTGTCCTGGAGTGAACATTGTCAATAGCACAAACATAGTTTCATCCACAAATTCTCTGGTTTTGCATCCTAGAATGAAGGAAATCATATCTACCAGGAGCATGCCTGTTTCATTGAATGAGACTTGATGATAGGGTGGAGGATGATTGTTCTGGCACTGTGGCTGCATGAACAACTGACCTACCCTTGATATTTCTGAACTAGAGAGCTTTGCACCCTGATCAAGCAGGAGTTTCATTGTGAGACGAACCAGAGGCTGAGGTGGCTCAAAGTTCAGCATTTCATTTATGGATTGAGAAGTAATGTAGAAAAGTTAGACCCATCTGGAGTGAGGATTGCTCTCTATGTGGGGTCATAGTTTGCATGACATAGATGAATGAAGTCAGGCAACACATTGATTGATGGGAGGTAGTAGATGGGCATACTAGATTCCCAGATTCTCAGGATATCAATGTTATTTCTGTGATTGCTTCTGAATTGACAAACAGTTTTGCGGTGAGACTTGAGGCCCATCATATCCTTGATATGGAAGTCCCTGTCTGCTAGAGGTAACCATTCTAAATCCATGTGTGGCGCATTCAAAGGGACAATGTTGAGAGCCACTGGAGCCTCCATGCTTCAACTGTTTGTGTTTTGATTATAATATAAGTTTATGCAACAACAGAAAATAGGACTCTAGCTCTGAGGCTTTTGTCAGGATATTGGAGACTGAGTTTTATCTAGAACTGACCTCACTGTATAAAATTTATGGTTAAAAACAAATGTTGCAGAGTCTAGCAGGGTCTTTTTAATGAATTGGCTAGATTGCAAGCTCTGTGAGCAGAATGCAGAGGAAATGGGCTTGAATTTTGACCGAAGGAGCGAAACCTTGCAGAGGGAAGTGGAAGTTGAGGAACTTCTTTTTAGAAAACAGGACTAAACAGAAGAAACAGCGCACTTGACAATCTTAATTCAATACTTGGGCAGTTTTGGAGTCTCTGCCGACGAAAATGGGCTCAGAGTGTGTTCTAATGGCCAATTTGTAGACGAGGGCAAATTTTGTAGGTTTGCTTTGAATCAATAGCTCACATAGTGCATACAAGGTGGTGAATGATAGGCAGGAGCACTTTTGGATTTGAATTATACATCTTTAGGCAATTTCAACAGCGAATTTTGGAAAAAACTGAGTTTTCAGGCGAAAAATGGGTAAATACCTGTTTTTATGGCGCAGAGGATAGCTAGCAAGGGTGACTTGAGTTGTGGAGTCGAGCTACAGAGCGTATTTGCAGGTTGATGGACTGTGCAACTTCCAAAGGCGGATTGGTCATAAAATCGCATGCACATTCTTCGCAGGCGCAACAATAGAAAATAAACAAAAATAGTTGTTTTCACGACTTTTTAATGAATTTTGGACATTTTAGCACTTTTGGCGCTTTTTAACGATGATGTCATCATGACGTTTTTTGTCGTTTAGCGGGTACGGAGGATGATGTGGCAGCCGACGTGTATGGTGATGTGGCACATGACACGGTGGCGGGGTAGTGATGTCCGCAGATGATGTGGCGCAGGTGCAGGGCAGTGGCAGGAGACGTGGATGCAACGTCACGCGGTGACGTGGGTGGAAAGACAGAGGGTGGTAAGCGGTTTCCATCAGACCGCCTTTGGTACAGGGGCAAAATCTGTCAAAGGCGGCCCGATGCAATCAAAATGCGCCAGGTGTCCCTGTGTACGACAGTAAAACCATCAACCATCGGGTACTAACGTCCCATCGTCGGGGCACGTCCGATATTGATAAGGACCGTCAGATCTGGGGGAGGCGATCCGACGATGGACGGGAGGGTGATTTGACCGGGATTTAACAGAGCAGCGCGTATGATAAACATTAATTTTTGTAAGGTTTCGAGCGGGTTTAGACTTTGGTTTATGGGTTGATTTATGTGGTAAAATAGGCAGCTATGGTTATTAGTCCAACCAAATGTTAAACTAATCCCATTACATATGTGCGCGCGGGGTTATAGTATGGTTTAGGAGGGAGGGTTAGCATGATTGTTTATTTAACCTGGCGTTAAATAAACCTCAAGGTTTTATGAATGCAGAAGTGTTAATATAAAGCCCCAAATAGACTTAATATTTCCCGAACTTGTGTTATATGGCTATAGTTGCCAGGGGTAGGGATATTTAGGTATTTCTTGGGTTTGTTATATAGTTTTTTGTAAAATAGGGGTGAGGAAATAACAAAGGAGCTATATACATAGAGTTAGGGTGTTAATATGACAAATGATAAGAAAATGCTAAGTTTATAGAATAAAACTTAGATTTTTTTATGAGATGAAGGGGAAATGAGATGATGGTTTTTACACAAGAAATGTGGCTTGTGATAATCAAGTGAACACAAAGCTTCACTTAGTAACTCTTATGAGATGAAATGAACTGGGACCATTGAGCAGATTCCAATGTCCCTAAGGGGATGTTAGTGAATGATTTCTGGGGGAATGAAAAGGGAAGTTAGTCATGCTTCCGCTGTTGTACAACCATACAACTGCCATGGTACTTGTGTCATTAATGAGATGAGTTTTTCTTGACAAGACAAAAAGTGATCACAAACTTGCTTCTGCAACCTCAAACTACCTACTCAGCCTAATACGCCTAACATTTTTTCTTCCTTTTGATTGGGTGCATTTGAACTAGCAAACCCTGCTTTTCCTCTTTTCTTTTGACTACCCTCCTATCTAAATCTATCCTTATTTCTTCCAAGGCTCAGATTGAGCAGTTGGGCCCTTTATTTCTCTACCTATCTAATGATCTGCCAAGCTTGAACTATTTGAGCAGATCTTATTCTCTAATCTAAAACAAGAAATTTAAACATGAAATAGCCAGGGTTGCACTGTCTGGCTATTCATCAGCTGTAAGAAAATCAATAATTGCACTTCCTTGTTTGCATGTGTCATCATGCCACTTTTTCGGTCTTCTCTTGGAATTGCTTTCTTTTCTCTTTATCTAAATCTTGATTGTTGATAATATGGAACCTTTGCAGCATGAAAAGGGTGATCATATTTGGTATTACCACAGTCAATCATGAGAGATGACACCTATTGGTATAGGAACCTAACATTTACCACACCAATCTACGTTTTACCATCTGAGAAATCCAGTGCCAAGAGAATGGACGTTCAAATGTTCGTGGCCGCCAAACAAATGCGCAATAGGACCGATACCATGAACACGCAACAATGAAAGGCACGAGAAGCTACACCATGGTCAATGCAACAGTGATAGGCAATGATCCTTGATATGCCACTCACGAACCTTTCCCTGATACTAACTAAAAATAATAGGAAGACAAATTGATATTGAGAATGAAACATGCAACTCTCAGGTGAGGAGCACCTGAGGCTGCCACAACCCCGTATTCATTAATCAAGCAATCACACATATACAAATATAATGGTTACATTTTGTTCTGGAGATCACAACAATTTCCTAGAAAACAGGATCTAAATCTAACCTTAGAAAACAATCAAAACAACCTTTCTTTCTCCATTATTTCTAAGTAGAAGAGGTTTCCACTTTCAAATATTTGAATCTTCTCAGCTATTAGTAGATAATATTCTTATTTATAATTCAGTGTTTAATATAAATATTAAGTTTTTATATGTTTATTAAATACGAAGTTTTGGAATATCATGATTATGAATATATATTATGGTTATTTTAGTTTATGTCTTATGTATTATATATTATTTAATTTAAACATAAATCAATTATTATTTAAATTTCATTTAACGTGATATGCATATTAGAATTTTTCCCAAAATTTGTTTTTCATTTTATACAACTTAACCAATTAATTTAATTAAATTTTTTATTTTTTTATTAATTTTGTAATTAAATCAACTAAACATTTTATGTTAATTTTTATTTAAGCATCACTCAAAAACCTCCTCCATATTAAACTTTAAAATGTTTGTGTTACAATAATTTATTTATTCATCGGATATGACAGATTTTTATCCCTCCAGTGTTATTTAGTGAAAAATTATTATAAAATTGTTTAAATTTAATTATATTTTTTTTTAAATGAGGGGAGTAAACCTCTAGTATTATTTAAATCAAAATATTCAATTATATTATATTAAATTTTAATTATATTGTAGTATTTATATATGTATTATTATATGTTTTAAATTTATTTAAATTAGTGAACTTAAAATAACAATAATAAATAGAAATAATGAATTTTTAAAATGTTTAGAAGAATTGTAAGTATTTATACGATAATGCAATAAGATCAGCATAGATTTATTTTAAATATGGATTTAATTGATCTGAAAGGGATCTAATTTTTTTATGAACCAATATTATTTGAATATTTTGTATAGTTATTTCTTTTTTTTTCTTGGGTTGATATGACCAAAATTTCAATTTTAATGACAGACAAATAAAATTATACATCATATTGAGTTGTAGAATAAACCTCTTGACTCAATAACAAAAAGATTATAATCCAATTTTAATGACAGACAAATAAAATTATACATCATATTGAGTTATAGAATAAACCTCTTGACTCAATAACAAAAAGATTATAATCCAAAAAAACTTTAAAAATATGTTAAAGATTAAATCTCCAATAACAGATTGAATAATCCATCGTATATTAATGGAAGGGAGCATGATTCATACCATTCCAGCTTGAATCGACCACCCTACGACGACTTCTACCGGGAAACGATGGTGTGATGGTGTGTTGAGAACCGGAGGTGTGAGATACGTACCACTTACAATGCCATTGGATGAGGTGCCGGTAAAACTCAGGAACTCCTCTCACACATATATCCCTTCAAATATTATGCCCCTTCTCTTTATGTTCTAATTCAATTTATGTCCCTTGTAATATTATGGGCCTTCTCTTTATATTCTAATTCAATGTATGTCCACCCATTTTCCATATACTTCGCAATTGGTCGTTAAAAAATAATCCAATTTTAGTTCTCTTTAAAATCGGCTCAAGTTTGAGACCGGCTACTCATGTTCTATGTTCGCTGTACCCTGAATAAAGGGTAATCTATAATTACTTTGGTAATGTAGCTGTTCAAGGAAGTTCTCACAACTTTTTCAAAGTGATCGAACAAATTTTGTAGTGTGGTCTTTCATTATATATTCGCAGCTACTTGAAACCCGCGTTAATGGATTGAAAAGTTGACCATCGAAACCCTACTCAGTCCCAATATTCTACATTATTATAGGTAAGCTATATCATGTTCAAAATAGTTATCATATTTTAATATATTATTTCTTAAAAAAATAATAATTATTTATTTCAATTTAATATATTTTTAATAAAATTAAATAATAAGAATGATTTGACCGTAAAATTTAGTTATTGAATCTAAATTTATTTTAAAACACATTTTCTGAAATAAATTTAAATTACAAAATCTAAAATAATTTTACTCTCTAATGCACTTGCAAAATGCTTAAAATAAATTGTCTTGTTACCTAACTCCTTTGCAAAATACTTAAATTAGATTTTTAATAAAAATTCACTTGCCATCAAAGAAGTTGCCCACAATTTGTTATTGTTTTACTCTTTTTATTAGTCCCTGCCCTCTGGGCCTGGCAGGGACTATAGCAATTGGTTTTGGTCGGTGACAATTAGTCCGACCTGATAACCAATAAACTATTTGAACTTAAAACAAACTTAAAACAAAGTTTCTTCCCATGCGATACAATATTTTATATTTTCGTTCGCTTTTAACCAATCAAAACCATTTTCATCTTATTTGGCCTCAAAACGAGGTATGGAGGCTCAAAAGTTAGGAAACAATGGGCATATGTACAAGTAATTAGAGCCATTCGAACACTGGATGAAGTAATGCTATCTTCATCCTTAGCATTAATCTCCTAACATTTAATGTTAGGAAATGTATGGTGCACTAGGTACAATACAATAGCGCCCTTGCCACCGCTTACATGCACTCCTGCCACCACATCTAACAGGTGCCAACTTTCCTCTACACTTACTGCGCTCTGCTGGAAGCCCCGAAACCACCCGAAGCTCTCTTATACTGCCCACGGTGCGCTTGTTGAACCTGGTCTTGTGCTGGTCTTGTGGTCTTATTCTTCTTGCGGGTTCTACATGAGCTTCTACGTGACCGGGAGCGCCCAGGAGCCTTCTCAGAGCTGCTGCAGCGGCCTCTCTAATGTCGTCAAAACGAACCCGGTGTTGCCGCCTGCAAAGTCACCACGCCGCCCATCAGGTAAATACTTTCAGA
>APFE030987591.1:0-11141 GCA_000404065.3 Pinus taeda
AAATCTCCCACAGTGACCTGATTATAGACTAGTTCAGTAGAGCGAACTTGTATGACGTGCCACGAGTCACTGTTTTGGCCTTTGGCTCAGAAAAATATATACAAGAAACTATAGTCCATCCTCTTTCTATACCTTCCTACAAAATTTCACTCTGATGCTCAGAGAGAATGTTATGACGATTTTACCTAGGTCACCTATTTGCAGTGTAATTCAAGAGTCTGTGAAAAGACCAAATTCCTCAGATCATATCTCTGCAAATATAGCGCGAAAAGCTCTAAAATTCAGACCCAAGATTCAGCGTGATCTCTTCTCAAATGGGTTTTTTTATCTTCTGAAAAATCAAAGAAAAACGTTATGGCGAAAATGCCATGATGACCTATTTGGAGGAGAGAAGCCCTCGAATCCAAAGCTCTGATACCAAATGTTATGAAACCAGCTCAAGAAAAAGATAGAAAAGATAGATCAACGCCTTAGAATTCAGCCTCTTCGAGGGGGAAACCTCCTTTACATCACATAAATGAACAATTCTTGGATGATTCAAATGACAAAACCTCCTTTCCGTATATCCGAGTCTAAGGAGTCACAATATAACCCAACAGACCTAACAATAATAATATAAAGCCACAAAAATAACAATATAGGGATTCTATGGGGCACAATAATAACAATATGGGGACAACAAGGGTACAACGATATTAATAAGGGATACAACTACAATAGTAATGGGGTAATCACTATTATTAGGGACCCAACACTATCATATTCTCCTTATAGAAGTATGTCTTTTCCCTATTGAGAGCCTAGCTATAATTAGGTTTCTATTGTACAAGCACAAACTCAATAACAAAGATGATCATAGACTTCCTTAGCTAGCTTTAAATTCTGGCCAAAACCAGCTAAGGCGTAATTTGGGGTGGCATAAAGACACAAGGGCCTTGTTAAACTATTGGGAGATCAACGAGAATGATGCATTAGAAAACATAAATAACATTAAAGATATTTTTACATCTAAGTTCAAAGAAAAAAGTGGTGTGAGAAAGATTTAGTGGGTAAAAGGAAATTAAGTTATTATAAGTAGGTCATTAACGTCACCGTAGAAGATAAAAAATAACTCTCTATCTTAACAAGCTCAAATAAGATAATTAATATATCAAGGATTAGAACGAATTCTCATGAGCTCCATAGTGAAACATGTCATTGGGAAGTTCCTAAAATTCCATGGATGGAAAGGATCTGCCATATATGTGAGAATAGGAACATCAAGGATGAAAACCAGTTCCTCTGAGAGTACCCCGCGTACAACCACATTAGATCCTAGTTTCACAATCTTTGTTACAATACTAACATTCCTAACCTTTTAGAATGTCAAAATTATAGTGAGCTCGGGAGGCTTCTCTCCAAGCTCTTTGAGCATAAGAATAAAATCTTAAATCAAAATAAATAATTTATTTCTTTAGGTCGGATAGACCAATCTTTGGTCTCAGTGGATGTTAACCACTATCATCATCACTATATCGTTTGTTTGTTTTATGCTTTCCATTTTACTATATTGTAACACTATTATACTAGACATTATAATTACTTAATTCATGTTATTACTATATTCATAATTTTAATTCATGTTTTTTTTTTGTGTAAATAAGCATTTGTATTAAAAAAAAAAATTATGTTACAAAACTTCTGTTGCTGCAGATTAGAGGGCTGCTTGACAGCACGGCTGGCTACTGGGAACTGCATTGGCCATAAAAGAGAACAGGCTCACCATGCAGGGCGGCCGCGCCAGAATCCTTTCACAAAACAGGCTCACCACGCAGGGCAGGCGAGACTGTAACCAAAAACAAAACAGGCTCACCATGCAGGGTGACCGAGAAGTATCGGCAGGATGACCAGAAAACCTGATACTTCTGTCTGAGAAAAATGCCACAAATCCATAAGAAGAGAACATAGTACAACATAACAAGAACTGAGAACATAATAACCCGAGAGGGAGAAAGTCCGAGACAGCAAAAAGGGAACAATGGCCGCTACCATCAGCGATGGGATGACCCCTGTTTCGGCGGGTGGCCCGACCCCTGCTTCGGTGGGTCACTTGGAGGGATGCCAGAGGTCTCCCCAGTAATACCCTTGGTGTTAGCCACGTTCCTCATAAGCTTGGTGAGCACAGTAAGCTTTTTTCCGATGATGTCTGCTTGCTGGTCAAGCGAGGATAGCTTGAACTCGATGCTTTCCACCACGCACATATGGTCGTGCTCCATGGCATCCATCTGACGTTTGAGCTTCTGCACTCGTTCGTCTTGCTGTTCCTGCGCTTACAGGACCTTCGCCAGCATAGTCTTCATTCTCCACGCCTCTGCTTGGGTTCTGACAAATTGGGTGGCCCGCGTAAAGGTGGTGCCCGGGTCCTGCAACCAATTCACCTCCCTCCCCAGTTGCTGGTCAGAAATCTGAGCTTCCTCCGCCTTCACGCTACTTTCCAACTCATCCAGCTTTCGTTTGTTCCACTGCGAAGTTCGAGTTTCATAAATTTCTTGGGAATGATGAAGATCCTTTATAGCCGCCTGGTTACGGCAGCTATCTCCTTTCATGGTGTAGGTGACTTCCACGGTGATAACCAGCGCTGTGTTGGCAGAGGGAAAGCGCTTCACCTTGCAATATGATAAAAAAATGCTTTCCATTGCTGCCAAGGACATAGTTAAATAACCGAAGGCCTGAAGATGGTTGGAGAGGGGAATTGGATGGGAGGGCCGCTTGCCCATCCTGTCGTAATTATTGCAGCGAGGAGGAAGAATGGTGGGATCAGAGAATAATTGCTGGCAATTATTGCCACCGATCTCTCCCTCGTCCGCAGCTCGCCAGGTAAGCTATGTCCTGCCTTGTTTACGGTGCCGAGGATCCAAGCAGATCATGGGGAGGTACAAATCTTTAGGTCTGCAACCACTGACGGATATGCCTTGTGCCGATTATCCTTCGGCCTCATCCGTAATTAAGGTGGTGTACTTAGTCAGCATGGTGTGTAGCCGGAAACCTGAGAACCATTATCGTTCCGTCGTCGCTTTCTGCCTGGGTGATGTCCTTACTAGCAAGCTGCAGGCAGGTTCCCTTAAGGTCAGGACACGTGATGTCGTCCCACCAGCTATCCCTCAGAGCATTGGTGTTCTGAATCACAACGTTTGCTAGGTGGTCCGCCACTGAGTTTCCTTTTCGTCTGATCACCTGAAAGGTTAGAACTTTCATTTCACGAAGCAAATTGGCTATGTTTTCAGTTGCCTGAGCCAGGCGCCAATGCTTCATGACCCTGCTTGCCGGAGTGCCATTGTAAATTCGCCTGGCCGCTGTAATGGTCACTTCTGAGTCTCCCTCTATGACAACATTGGCAATCTGGTTTGTATGCAGAATTCGAAGGCCTTTTTCCAGCGCTGCAAATTCCATCTCATTGTTGGTGGCTTCGCCCAAGGCTTGACTGTAGATATAAAGGATTTCCCCTCTGTGGTTCCTGATGACCCCTCCAATACCAGCTGGACCGGGGTTGCCCTTGGAGGCCCCGTCGAAATTTAGCTTAAGAAAGCCTGTCAGGGGCCTGTACCATCCCTGCTGTTCATTTCGTGGCTCGAACTTGCTGCTTATAGTTGGAGAGCTGTTCCCATTTTCCAACTTGAAACTAACCAGAATGTGCTGGTCCTTGGGTGAAGAATTTGAGTCGGACGACCCAGTGCATTTGGCCGAGATTAATTCGTGGATGTTTGTGGATAAGGTAAGCTGCGAGAACTTAAAATTCCTCTGTTCATTTTGAAAACTTCTCCTGTTTCGTTCCTTCCAGATAGTCCATGTTATAAAGCCTGGGATAATTTTCCGAATACTGTTTACTCTGTGATTGTTCGAGAAGTCGCCTGGCCACTGAGTAATTGTGTTCTGGATAGAATTTATGTCCCTGTTGGATTGTTGCATGATGTTTTCTAGCCACTTCCATATACTGTTTGCCCAATTGCAAGAGTTAAACAGGTGATTTATAGTTTCTTCTGCCTTGCGGCACATGAGACAAATCGAAGGGCCGGAGAAGCCTTTTTTCCGAAGGTTATCCCATGTGAGGGTTTTTCCTCTCATGAGGAGCCAGAGGAATGTCTTGATTTTGGGCCAAAAGAGGCTATCCCAGACCTTGGTACTCCAGGGGAAGGTTGCCTCTTGCTGATTCTATTCCAATTGCGTCCTGGCTTCTTTTAGGGTGTAGCTACCGTTCCCACTCATTCCCCATATGAGCTGATCTTTGACTGAAGAAGATTGTATTTTCCTTTTGTTGAGAGTGGATAGGAGGCTCTGAATTTGAGCATTATCTGCTGTGAAGCTGATGGAGTTCGGGGGATTCCAGGCTCTCCACTCCTGCTCGAAGCTATCCGAGCTCCAATACTGATTAACTCTGTAGTTGCCTTCTGTCTGAACTTCTATTTTGTAGTTTTCCAAATCTGGCGTTGCAAGGCGAGGAAGCTGCTGCCAAGCATCCTCCCAAAAGAACGTTGTTTCCCCATCGCGAATTTCCCAAAAACTGTGATCTTGAATAATGTTTCGGTTGCGTTTGGCTAGGTTCCATATGGGAGATCCTTCCGGAACTTGTTGAAGCCGGATAAGATCCTGCTCATTGCAATTGGGGGTGTATTTATCCTTCCAATGCTTCACCCAGGGAAGATGAGGTTCTTTAAGCCATCTCCACCATAATTTTGCTCCACAGGTATTATTGGAGGTCAGGGGATCAATTAAATTGAGGCCACCTAGAGACTTTGATTTGCACAGCTTATTACAGGCTACTAAGGCCCATTTGTTTTTTCCGCGTTGCCTTTCCATAAGAATGATCTTTGGATTGTTCTGATCCTGTGTAGAACGCCTTCAGGGGCAGGCAGGATGGAAAGCATGTAATGAGGTATGGCTTGCAAGATGGCCTTGGTTAGGACTAGTATGCCCGCAAAGTTTAGGGCTCTGTGTGTCCAGTGTCTGCATTTGTTTTCCAGCTTAGCTAGAGTGCTTTCCCAATGATGCTTTTGCCAGGGTTTTGAAGTGAGTGGAGCACCCAGGTATTTAGAGGGCAGATTACTCCGTTTAAATCCTAGAATTCTTGAGAGATGCTTTTGAATTGCAAGGTGAGTATTAAAGAAAAAAATATTAGATTTAGCATGATTGATTTCCATACCTGAAGCTTTGCTGAATAGAGTTAGGATGGATTTAAAGGCTAGCGCTTCTTTCACCGTGGGGGTACCATGCAGCAGGGTATCATCCACGAACTGTTGGTGAGTTGTGGATGGAAAAGATTGAAGAGGATGGAGACCCCTGATATTGCCTTCTTCTTTAGCTTTGTGGATGAGACAGCCTAGGCCTTCCATGAGGATCAAAAAAAGGAAGCGGGAGAGAGGGTCTCCCTGCCTGATGCCCTTGGAAGGGATGAAGGTTTCTGAGGGTGAACCATTGACGAGAATGGAGAAGGAGGAAGAATTGATTAGAGCTAATATCCAATTGTTCCATTGTTGATCAAAGCCAAAAGCTGTAAGAACAACTTCCAAGTAATTCCAATTTACCTTGTCAAATGCCTTGGAGAGATCCAGTTGCATGAGCATCCAAGCTTTTTTCCTGGTCTGAAGAGTGTGCACCATTTCTTGTGCTAAGAGGATATTGTCTTGAATTTGTCGACCTTGTACATATCCAGACTGTTCTTTTGAAATGAGATTAGGCAGGATGGGCTTGAGCCTGTTTGCTATGACCTTAGAGATGATCTTGTAGATCACATTGCAGAGTGAAATAGGTCTGAACTTCTCAGGGGTGTGAGCATTCTCCTCCTTTGGGATTAAATCCAAGAAGGTGGAGTTGAGCGATTTAAGAATGGTGCCTGAGCATCTTGAGTCTTCAACCACTTCCCAGATTTCTGATTTGATGGTTGGCCAGCAAGCTTTGTAGAAGTTGATGGTAAAGCCGTCTGGGCAAGGGGCTTTATCATTAGGCATGCTCTTTACTACCTCCTCCACTTCCTCCATTGATATTTCTTTGAGGAGGGCAAGATTTTGATCATTTGTTACCACTTTGGGGATGGATTGCGTTAAAGTTTTAATTGCTTCTGCTCTATCTGCATGTGTTTCCTGGGCAATGAATTTGAAATTCTCTGTCAGGAGAGAGGAGATTTCCCTGTGATTCTGAAGAGTATCGCCCACTTCGTTTTTAAGATTGAGAATTTTGTTGGCACTTCTACAATCAAGGGTGGACCTGTGGAAGAATTTTGTGTTTTGCTCGCCCTCTTTAAGCCATTGCACTCTGGATTTTTGTTTCCAAAGTTTTTCTTCTTGTAGGATTCGGTGTTTCCATTGGGTCATTAGTTCTTTTTCCAACTCCTTTGATTCCTCAGTGATGTTGCCAGAGGTCCAACTTTTATGTATGTTCTCGAGCTTGCCTTCTAGAATGGATTTTTCCTTGAAAATGTTGCCAAATCCCGTGATGTTCCAATGCTTGATTTTGCTTTTAATATGCTTGAGCTTGCTTTGGAGTTTGAACATTTTGGTACCTTGGACATTAAGTGGTTCCTGCCACCACTTCTCTAGCATTTTAACAAAATTAGGGTGCTGTAACCAGAATTTTTCAAAGCGGAATGGCTTGTTTCTCGGGGTGCCCAGGAAGGCAGCCTCTAGAGAGATGGGCCAATGATCCGAACCCCCACTAGGGAGAATATCAGAGTTGACAGTGATGCCCTCTAGAACGATACTCTCTGAGATGAGGAACCTATCCAGGTGGGAGGCAATGAGATTCTCTCCACCCCTTCTATTGTTCCAAGTGAAGGAGCGGGAGGGAGGCTACACATCCACCAGTTTTGCAATTTCAATGAAATCGGAAAAGGCCCCTGCGTCCCTGTTGAGATTTCTTAACCCTCCCTTCTTCTCCAGGAGGGTGGTGATCATGTTGAAGTCTCCACCCATGATGATTTTTGAGGCATGATATCGAGATTGCAGACTTCTGAGAGAGTTGAGGAAATGGAATTTTTCTTCTAGACTTTGAGGGCCATACACATTAACACAGAGATAAGTTTCAGAGTTACCTGTGATTTGAATCTCCGTTGCTATGTAGGCATGAGTGGCTTCTGAGGAAAATACACTGATTGCTCTTGTGTCCCAAAAGGTGGTGATACCTCCTTCCCATCCTTGACTTGCAACTTCAATGAAGTCGAGAGGCTTACCTAATTTTTTACTGATGCTTTTCATGTGAGAGGCAGAGCATTTTGTTTCTTGAATGAACATAATGTCTGGCTTCTCTGTTTGGAACTTCCTGGTGAGAAGTATTTGTTTTGCTTGGCTGTTGAGCCCTCTTGCATTCCATGAAATTATTTTCATTGGTAACCAGGTTTAAAAATGATAGGATGGGAAGGCTTCTAGAGCCTTCATTTTACCTGAGTTCAACATTAAGATCCCTAAGTCATGAAGAACCTCTCCATTTGTCCTCCTTCCCCTTTTCTTTTTTGGTTTAAAGCCAGTTGGGTTGAGGGAGAAGTTTTTGGAGTGGTTGCCTGTTCCTGTTGCTATTCCCAGTCTCCTGTTTTGCCTGGCCAATTCGGCGCTTTGTCTTGCAATGAAGAGATCACTAATCTTTTTTAGTTCTTCTTCTGGAACATTTTCAATGCCTTGCGCCTTCCAGTTTTCCTCTAGAGCTGGTAGGTTTACACCTGCTTTTTCCAGAGCTTCGTTTAGTTCCAGTTCGTCATTGCCCCCATCACTGTTTAACATCTCCGTATCTTCGTCTTGGGTGCTTTCCTGTTCTTGTCTATTGTCTTTGGGACTGTGGGGGTTTTCACCCTGTTCTTTCCAGTTGTTTTCTGGCTGGTTCTCTGGCCCCTCTATGTCCCTCTCATCTGCCCTTATCTCTTCTGTGTCTGTGTCCATTTCCAGAACCCTGAAGGGGTTGAGGATGGTGCTTCGGACGACCCCTATTCTATTTGGTCTTCTTCTATTAGCTCTTTTCGTAGTTTTCGGTTTGGTGAATGTCTCTTTATTCTGCACCTCGGGCAAGGGTTTGCTTGCTTCTTCTGATCTATTAAGAGGGAAATCTCTTACTAGATGCCCGTGTTCGTGACATTTTCTGCAGCGAAACGGGATTTGTTCGTAGTCAATGGCCTGGAAATAGTCTTCGTCCCGAAAATCCAACCAAATACCTTCATGCAAGGCTCCAGATACGTCCAGTTCCACACAAATTCTGGCACATGAAGTGTATCTATGTTGAATAGTTTCTTCAGAAGCTTTGACAAAGGTGCCTAGCTTATCTCCTATTTTCTTGAGAGTTGCTAAACCCCAATAATCTATGGGGAGGGAGAAAAGTGGGATCCATACAGGAACCTGAGTGAAGGTCTCGTTTTCAGGGACGAAGTTGGGTTTCCAAGGTCTCATATAGAGACCCGCTGATGCAAAAAAATATGGACCTCTGTCGAACACCCTAACTTTATCTTCTAGGTTTGTAAAGACAACAGTGAAAAAACCTTTAGCTCCTAGGTGTAAATTAATGTCACCTTTGGGTCTCCAGTGCTGTTTGATCCATTGGAATAGGGCTCGCTCCATTGGCCACAACCCCATAAATTTACATATGACCGCATGCTCTGACATGTGCTCCCTATGAGCTTGAATCTCCGGGTCTGTACAGACCACTCTGAGTGCCTCGTTCTCTTTTGGCTTGCAGGCTCCCTGGGGGGCGCTGTTTGTACCTAAGGTGATGGGTGATTCCCTGTCTTTTCCTTCTCATGTTTTCCCTTGCTTCTCTTTCTCGTTTTCATCAGTTGCCTGGGTCTGCTTTGGGCCCTCAGCTTGACAATTCACAGCAGCTCTGAGGGAGCTGTTTTCTGTTTCCTTATCCTTCTGTTTGGAACCCCCTCCATGTTCCGCTGACATTTTCTGCTCCTTGTCTTTTCTGGAGCTGCCTGGGTTTCTACTTTCTCCGTGACCCGAGATTTTTAACCCTTCTTTTCTTGTCTGCTTGTGCATTACAATATTCTTGAACGATGGGATCCCTGTGGACCCCCCGCTGAGCATTTTTCGGGTCAGTCCTCTTCCCCTGCAGTGGAGATCAGCCAGCCTGATGAACTGCACTGCCAGAGCTAACTCTGGAAAGGTAGGGCAGGGCGTTAAACCCTAGAGCAGAGTTTGCAACCGATTTTCGCCAGAGCATAGATCAGGCTTCATTAAGTCATTATTTCAAGTTTCATCTTAATTCATGTTATTAATATATTGCTTGTTTGTTTTATGTTTTACTATATTGTAACACTATTTTGTAACACTATTATAGAAAACATTAACATTATTTAATTCATGTTATTACTATATTAATAATTTCAATTCATGTTATTACATTATTGTTTGTTTGTTTTATGTTTTATGTTTTAATATATTGTAACACTATTAAACTAATGATTATCATTATTTTAATTCATATTATTCCTATATTGTTCGTTTGTTTTATGTTTTATGTTTTACTATTTTGTAACACTATTATATTAATCATTATCATTATCTAAGTCATGTTATTACTATGTTCATAATTTTAATTCATGTTATTGCTATATTGTTCGTTTGTTTTATGTTTTATGTTTTAGAATTTTGTAACATTAATATACTAATCACTATCATTATTTAATTCATGTTATTACTGTATTGATAATTTTAATTCATGTTATTAGTATATTAATAATTTTAACTCATGTTGTTACTATAATGTTTGTTTGTTTTATGTTTTATGTTCTAGTAATTTGTAACACTATTATACTAATCATTATCACTATTTAATTCATGTTATTACTATATATTTGTTTGTTTTATGTTTTATCTTTTACTATTTTGTAACACTATTATACTAATCATTATCATTATTTAATTCATGTTATTAGTTTATTAATAATGTTGATTCATGCTATTACTATATTGTTTGTTTGTTTTAGGTTTTATGTTTTTCTATTTTGTAACACTATTTTGAAACTCTATTTCACTAATCATTATCATTATTTAATTCATGTTATTACTATATTGTTTGTTTGTTTTAGGTTTTATGTTTTACTATTTTGTAACACTACTATACTAATCATTATCTTTATTTAATTCAGGTTATGGCTATATTAATAATTTTAATTCATGTTCTTACTATATTGTTTTTTTGTTTTACTATTTTGTAACACTATTTTGTAAAATTGTTATACTAATCATTATCATTATTTAATTCATGTTAGTGTTATATTAATAATTTTAATTCATGTTATTACTATATTGTTTGTAACACTATTTTGTAACACTATTTATGTTTTATGTTTTACGATTTTTTTACATTATTTTCTGAGATTATTATACTAATCATTATAATTATTTAATTCATGTTATTACTATATTAATAATTTTAATTCATGTTACTACTGTATTGTTTGCTTGTTTTATGTTTTATGTTTTACTATTATGTTACACTATTTTGTCACACTATTATACTAACCATTATGATTATTTAATTCATGTTATTACTATATTAATAATTTTAATTCATGTTACTATTATATTGTTTCCTTGTTTTCTTGTTTTATGTTTTACTATTATGTTACACTATTTTGTAATACCATTATACTAATCATTATCATTATTAAATTTATGTTATTACTATATTAATAATCTTAATTCATGTTAATACTATATTTTCTGTTTGTCTTATGTTTTATGATTTAATATTTTTTAACACTATTATACTAATCATTGTCATTATTTAAGTGGTGTTATTACTGTATTAATAATTTTAATTCATTTTATTACTATATTCATTGTTTGTTTTATGTTTTACTATTTTGTAACACTCTACTATTATCATTATCTAATTCATGTTATTACTATATTACTATATTGTATGTTTGTTTTATGTTTTACTATTTTTTAACACTATTTTGTAAGATTATTATACTAATCTTTAAATTATTTAATTCCTGTTATTACTATATTGTGTGTTTGTTTTATGTTTTACTGTATTGTAACACTGTTTTGTAAGACTATCATACTAATCATTAAAATTATTAATTCATGTTATTACTATATTGTTTGTTTGTTTTATGTTTTATGTTTTACTATTTTGTAATACTATTTCGTAATGTTATTATAATTATCATTATCATT
>APFE030987609.1:0-11525 GCA_000404065.3 Pinus taeda
CAAGTATGCTTGTGATATTCTTCGTCATTTTCACATGGAAGATTGTAAGCTAGCTCCTTCTCCCTTTCAGTCTGGAGTCAAATTTTCAGTCTCTTGTACTTCTCCTGAAGTTGATGCTACCTTATACCGTCAACTTGTAGGAAAACTCTTGTATTTAACCCATACTCGTCCTGACCTTTCCTTTGCTGTTGGCCTTGTTGCTCGTTTTCTGCAAAACCCCCGTGAAAGTCATTGGAAGGCAGCTAAAAGAATACTTCGTTATGTTCGAGGTACAATACAGTTTGGGATTCATTATAGTGCCAAAGCAACTCCTCTATTAGTTGGTTTCACTGATTCTGATTGGGCTGGTGACCCTGATGATCGGAAGTCTACTGCCGGTTATGTCTTCACTCTTGGTTCAGGATCTATTACATGGGCTTGTAAGAAACAGGCTGCCATTTCTCTTTCGTCAGCAGAAGCAGAGTATCATGGTGTCGTGGAAGCTAGTAAGGAAGCCTTGTGGCTTCGTCAGATCCTATCAGAATTTGGCTTTGAGTAGCAGCATCCAACCACACTTTGGTGTGATAATCAAAGTGCCATTCAGCTATGCAAATATCCAGTCCAGCATCAGCGCAGCAAACACATTGAACTACACATGCACTTCATCAGAAAACTCATTCATGACCATGTTCTTGAAGTGCAATATTGTTCAACAGATGATCAGGTTGCAGACATCTTCACAAAGGCTCTCAGAGAGGCGAAGTTCACTAAACTTCGATATATGCTTGGAGTTCAGGAAGTTGTCACTAAGGGGGGATAGGCTCTAGTGCCTCCTTCCTTCTCCCATTGTGTCATATTTGTAAATCCTTCAATCCTATCCCAAGTTGTTCTTAAGGGGGGATGTTAGGATATTCCGACACGTAGGAATAGTTAAGTATAACTTGGTCTAGTATAGAGTTAGGTGAAGTGTGTTTCTTTACTATGTACATTTGTAACTTACAATCCGACGGTCACGATATGTAGTGATCCGACGGTTCATTCTCTCCTCGGTATTACCGACACTTGATCCGTGGCTTGACACCCGATTGGTCCAAGAATTCTATTTAAAGCGCATGGAGGGTCATTTGTAGGTTAACCGTGCATGAGAGAAGCTTATGTAAATTTTCATTCTTTTATTAATAAATTGCCTGTAGTAGCCACGTTGGCCCAGGCCGTGGACTGTTTCCCTCTCTGAGGGTTTTAACCACGTCAAAATACTGGTGTATTGATCTGTGATCTGTTTGTGAGCGGTGTCCTTTTGGTGTTCTGTCTGAGGAACTTACCCTGTAAATTCCTACATGTGTGTATATGTGGTTATTATTGTAAATACCATAATGAGTTGTGTTATAAAGCTCTAGTAAATGGTATGTTTGTCATGTTTTAGTATATGGTCATTGTAAATATTGCAATGAGCTATGTTATAAAGCTCCATGGTTAGTATTTTTTTTTTTCAGTGGTATTGCTAGTTATAGGTGTCATTGAACACCGAGGACGGTGTTCCCCTAAGGGGGAGGGTTCTAAAACAACCCTGGTAAAATCCATGTAAATATAAAAATAATGCCATGGTCATGGGGCACGTATTCCAAGCTAAATGGTGGGAAAAACATCCTAGTGGGTGTTCATTTGGTTTATTATGGCTAAGGAAATTGGCAAAGGCTTTGGAAAGGCATGAGGCATTTATTGGAATTTTATTTATGAAAATAAAGGAAATTGGGAGAAAAGGAAGGTGAAAGGTCACATGTTTCATGTGAGGAGGAAAATGAAGGAAGATAATTGAAAGCAAAGAAAATAGAGGCCTCATTAATAAAAAGGCTTCTGAGGATCAATGGGTAAGCTTGGTTAGTTCAGTTTGGAGCTCTCTCTTCTATTCTCTCTCTTTCTCTATCTCTCTCTCTCATACTCTTGGACACTTAGAGTTTTCTTGGAGCAATCTTGGAGGGTGTGGCATACTTGTATTTTTGGAGCAAGGAGGCAAAGGAAGAGCAAGAAAGTGTAAGAGGACATTGGGATTAGCAGCTACATCAGGTTTTCTTGCAAGTACCAACCTGCATGTATGTTTTCCTAACTAGTTTTGGAATGCATGCCACATGCATGTGGCTTCTTGGTTATGATCTATAATTGGCATGGAGGATTTCCTGGATTGATAGTGGATTTTCCTAGCCTTATCATTTCCTAGATAGCCATGGTGTTGTGGGTTCATTTCTTTGTGTTTCTGGTTGGTTCTCATATTTCCTTTAGCTTGGGTTGAGTTATTAGTTCCTAGAAGCCCTAGTTGGAAAAACCCTATGTAAGGCCTATAATATCTTGGGTTGAGTTACTAATCTTGGAAGCCTTGGTTGGATAAATGCTTTAGAAGCCCTTGGTGGGTTGAGTTACTAGTCCTGGAAGCCCTAGTTGGAAAAACGATCTGGAAGCCCAGTGTAGTTGTGGATTGAATTACTAGTCCTCGAAGCCTTGGTTGGAACAAAGGTTTTATAGCCCTAGAAGGCTTAGGTAAAGACCAATTTGATGATGTTTTTGTGATTTCCAACCGTGAAGTTGGAACACTATTTGACGGGTTGAGGTGGTTTAGCCTCTAGAAGCCCTAGATGTTTTTGATTGATGTGTTTTGTGAGATCCCACATTCATGCTTGGAATATGGCACAGGGGTGAATGGATGAAGAGAGATTTGGCTAAGCCATTCTATGGCCGAGTGGAACGTGGTAGACCCATCCCGGGTTTGTATTTTTCATCATCAATATGAGGTTATTTCTCCTTGTATTTCTATGAGTATTATATTGGTTTATATGTGGATCATATGGATGTGATTTCCTTGGTATTTTTGTTGCTATTATGTTGGTTATGTATATGTTTTATGACAATAGATATGTATGGCTCTTATCATGTTTTTACTTTTAAACGGATGAACAATGTATCTATGACCTAATGGATGAAAATCCAACTAACGCGTTGAGGCATCAATGCTTCTTAGCAATTCTCAGATGAGTATGAGACCCCTATGCTTAGGTATGTTATTTACAACCATAGATTATGTATTTGTGATATGTTTGATGAAATGTTTGTCATGGCTAGTAGGGGTTCAATCAAGGGATTGATCAAGTATTTGCATTTGCATCATCGTTTCCTTGTTACCTTTCTATTATGAAGGTGTCATTCAATTCTAGGTAGTGACTTGGGCTCTGGGCCTAAAAAAGTGGCTCAAATCCCAGGGACATTGGCACAACACTAAGAAAAATAGTCCCTAGACATTGGCATTCCTTTTCATGAGAGTGTCCAAAGCCTCCTGGACGTTGTTAGGCGACCATGGGTCAAGTGGTCTAAAACCTTAATGGGACCCATGGGTTGGTTACCATAAAGGTTGGGATAGTTCTTAGGAGTCATGTTGCTGATATTGAAGGTCTGTATGGTGTGTTTCCATTGGTTCCACGTCCTTAACATGACTTAGGAGGTTGTATCATATCGTAGTAACTTCTCGTCACATGTTTACCCCAGTTGGTCGATTACTTGGGTATATGTGGGAGGAGGGTGTTACAACATACAAAATATTTGTCTGTCGTTAACTAAAAGCCTTCTGGTTGTTCCACATAGAATTCTTCCTTGAGTTCTCCATTTACAAATGTCAATTTTACATCCATTTGATATACTTTGAATCTTTTGAAACAAGAAAAAGCTAAAAACATTACGATAACCTCCAGATGAGCTGCAAGAGAAAATGTCTCTTTGAAGCCAATGCCTTCTACCTGTAACCTTTATATACAAGTATTTTTTTATTTATGACGACCTATACATTTTCATCAAGATTCTTTATGTACACCCATTTCATTCCAATTACATTTTTGTCCTTTTTTTTGGAACATATTCCCAAGTTTGATTATTTTCAATCTGGTTCAAGTCTTCATCCATGGCTTTGACCCAATGCCCATCTTTGCTAGATTGTGCAAAATTTTGTGGCTCCATAAGTGATAGAAACACTATTTTCTCTTGAGATTATGTAACTAAAAGATTTCTTCTAATTTGAACACCAAAATTTTTTGCTCCCAAAATGTGTGCATAGGCTCATACTCTTCTCTCTATCTTTCTTCAAAATCTTCATCTTCTTGCTCTTATAATGTGGATTCTTGAAATATATCAGGATTAGGATGAGAATGAGGGAGAACTTGATTAGGTGGAAGTATTTCATCTACCTTTTTCATCAATATTTTCAATAACTTCTCGTGTTCCTTTGTTATAACATCTTGAACCCTTGATTTGATAGGCATATCCTACAAAGATACCTTCATCGGACCTAGCTTCAAATTTACCAAGTTTTTCTTGATTTTAATTTATGTAACATTTGCCTCCAAATAATTTCAAATTATTGGTTGTCGTTGGTCTTCCTTTCCAAATCGCATAAGAGGTTTTGGATCTTATAGTTCTAATTTGAGCCCTATTCAAAACATATTGCACAACTATATTTATTGCTTCTCCCCATAATCTATCTGGTAATTGAACTTCAAAAAGAAGAGTTCTTGACATATCTTGAATTATTCTATTTTTCTTTCAGCCACACCATTCTGTTGAGGAGTCCTTGCAATAGTGAATTTCCTTTTAATACCATGATGTTTGCAAAATTAATTGAATTCATGGGAGGTGAATTCTCCTCCTCTATTTGCCCTTAAGCATTTAATCTTCAAGTCCATTTTATTTTCAATAAGAACCTTGAAATTTTTAAAGTTCTCAAAAGCTTCAGATTTTTGTTTAAGGAAGCTAACCCATGTCATTCTTGTGAAATTTTCAACAAACAAAATAAATTATCTCTCAACTTTTAGAGTGTGTGTCCTGGCTGGTTCACAGAGATCTATGTGAATAACTTACAATATCTGGGATATTGAATATTCTTTTGCCTTGAAGAAGACTTTGATTTTCATCCCAAGGTTACATGCTTTGCATAATTCATTGTGAGGCTTAGAAATCCTAGGCGTATCTATGACATCTTGTGTTATTGTGATTTTTACCAGGTTATCAAAATTGATATGTCCCAATCTTTTATGCCACAAACAACTTTCATCCATCTTTCCAACACAGTTTTTTTCAATGTTTGATTCATCTTTAATATATATGTTGCCATTCATTCTAGAAACTTTTTCTACCAACTTACCAGTGTCTAAATCCTTGATTTCACATCTTTTATAGGTGAATATAACATCAGAACTTGATCACAAATCTAACTTATTCTTAACAAATTATGCTTCAATCCTTATATATACAACACATATTGGGATTTGGTTCTTCCATTGTCAATGTTGATTGTTCCTTTACTAGTAATTCACGCAGATGCATTTTTACCAAAATTTACTTTACCTCCATCTATCTCCCTAGTGTTGATAAACTTGCTTTGATCCTCTGTCATGTGTCTTGAGAAACCACTATCAACATACCACTTGGTATCTTTCTTTTGAGCATATAGTATGAGACCACACTTTTCTTCCATCTTTCTCCATACTTTAAGATGAATTCTTCCACTTCATTGATTTAGTTTATAGTCCATGGCCTTGTGTCCAAAGTTATGACATAAAAATCATTTGAAACGATTTTGAAAATAGTCTCTTCCATAACCATAGTTAACTTCCTTATGAATGAATGTATAACATAGAATATAGAAATTCCTTGTAGATTCAAACTGTTGATAGTAATATGCTAAAACAATTGACTTGAATCTCCTCTACTCATCAACAAAAACAATAAACGATCAATGAAATCATGAAGCATATAAGAGAAAGAATTCATCAACACATTACACAATGATTTCCTGGGGAAAACGACAGCTAAAAATTTCTTCTATATTTATATTGCATTAGTCAACAAATATGAGAAGATTATAGTTCTTTTCTTAAGCATGAGCAACCTCTGCACTATCTCTATCTATCCCACTACTTCCTAGGCAAGCCCTAGATGAATACAATATTTTTTGCTAAACCTTGACCTCAACCTGCATAAGTATATTCTATCTTCTACTTGACTGACTGCCATTGGCCAATACTTAGCCAAATTATTTCATGTCCAAGTCCCTATTTCCTTTCCCTCACAAGCTCCACACACAAACTTATGCTTCCTATTGCTTGGTCTCACCAACTTGTGCTCACCAAAACAATGATTAAATGTGTGCATCCATTCCTCCTTTTAAAGGAATTTCAAATGGTTAAAATTAGTGAGTTTTCTAATTAATGAATGATTTATTTTAGGCCTTCTTCTGATTGCATGCACCATCTGTTTAATTTATATTATTTTAGAACTAATAGTACACTTTCCTTGAACTCCAATGCCAACTGGGTCATTCTTTGATCTGACATGCAGAGTTAATTATGAGTGAATATTCAGTTTACTAGTTGAGTAGTGCTGGTTACACCCCACTACTATATCTCCCACTAATTCCACCATCAGTTGGATCTAGTTTAATTGATTTTAACTCAATTAAACTGAATTAAATAATCACGACTCAAAAGAATTCAACCTGGGCCCCTAAAATTTAGGAACCACTTTACATGACTCTATATAGACTCCCAACTTGAATTAACTGAGTCAACTAAGTCAAATTAACTTAGTTAACTATTACAAGTTGCTATAAGAATTAGAATTACAATTTAATTCAAGGACAAATTAAATTAGGATTTTTCTTGATGCTATTTTTTAACATTTCTTGTTTCTATTTTCAACACTCCCTCTCAACAAAGAAAGGAATTAAACTCTATCATGATATGTTACATTTGAAATATTTTGCATGCAACTATTGTCATTGTTGTTGTTGCTACTGCAACATTTGCAACCAAAAAGCATCCAAACAAAATAAACTAAATCAACTATGTTTGCAACTGTCTACTAGGAAATCTGTGTTGCTACTGACTCTGCTACTGAGACTCCTGCTCTGCTATCAACACTGATTGCACTTCCTCAGTATCTTACTGACATATATGCTCCTTCTACTGAATACTGTGGGCCCCCGTAGCAAGGTAATGATCCATGAGACAAAAAATACCTCAATGGACCCTGCCTAAATTTATGTACTCTTTGGATTATGGTTTCATATCACCCCAGCTCACACCTAGAGGTATGGGTGCAAGTTCTCCCTCTACCCACTTGGCTCAAAATTTACCCCTACTAGAGGTCTCTGCTTGAGTGGATGTCTCCACTCGGTCTCCTCTATGCTTTTCCAATTATGGCTATTCTGCAACTTATTAAGGTTGATTTTGAGGTTGTATTTTGAGAGGTAATTCATGCTCCCTCTCAACCACCAATTTTATAACATTTTCCTTTCTCATCAAGGCTTTGTGTGCATCTTGTACCTCAAGTGCATATGGGTTCCTGATTCACAAACCAATTTGTTTCACCTATCCCATGGCGATGTGTCTAAGAAAAACTTTTCCTTTGCTAAATATCACATCATAACCATGGTCTTCTAATACTGTGACGAAAACAAGATTCTTCTTTAGTGCTGGAACATACATCACATATATGAGTCTAAGAATGGAGCCAAACTCCATCTGAAAAGTAATTGTACCGATGTCGGTCGCACTATACCTACCATCATCTCCAAACTCCATGTTCTTCTTGAGGCCTTTCTCCTCCAAGTCACTGAAGAGATCTCTATTCTCCATCATATGGAATGAGGCACCACTGTCAAGATACCACATGCTTCCCATTACAGTGATTTCCATGCATGCAATGAGAGTGAAATCAAGTTCGAATTGTGAATCTAGAGCTTCACTTGTTGCTGCTACTGCAGCATCCTTCTTGCTTGCATTATTTTGTGGGCATTTTGTGGCAGAGTGCCTGAACTCGTGATAGTGAAAACACTTGATGTTTGACAAGTCCTTATTATTTCCGCCCTCCTTTCCTTGGGACTTTCTTTCACTTGATTTTATTTTCTTGTATGACTAATTAGAGTCCTCTTCCACTTCTTCGGATGAGGTCTCATCTCCGGTGTTCTACCAAATCTCTTCTTGCACCAAGTCGAACCACAACCACTCCAACTCTAGTAGATTCTTCCTCCCATTAATTGAGTCTTCGTAGTTGTGACAGGTCTGGGGAAGTCCTATAAGTGCTAGGCTCGCCATATCTTTTTCAACAACTATAACGCTGACACTTCCAAGCTCATCCTAACATTGGGTGAACTTGGTCAAGTACTTCGGGATTGAGTGGCCCTTCTCCATTTTGATCTTTCTGAGTTTGTCTTTTAGTGCCATCTCCCTGTGGTCAATACTATTTTAAACAGGTATCTCAAGGACTTCCACATTGCAAATGGAGTTTCCTTACCATGGAGGTTCAAGACTATATGATCTCTAACTCTTTCTAGGATAATCCTTCTTGCCTTTTCCACATACTTTCTCCACTCTGCCAGAATGTGAGCACCATCTGGCTTAGGAATATCTTTGTCTATGAATTCCTTAATCCCATTCTCTTCCAACACTGCCTCCATCTGCTCCTTCCAATCAATATAGTTTGAACTACCCTAAAGGGAATATTCCAGTCTTAATTCGTAGAACGAAATCCTACTGGCTCTGTAGTATGATACTCCAAATTTGATTTCTCATGAAAAATACAAACTCGTATTCTCCTCTTCTATATTGATTTCAACTCTGATACCATGTGGAAATTCCTTGTAGATTCAAATTGCAGATAGTAATATTCTAAAAAATTTGACTTGAATCTACTCTACTCATCAACGGAAACAATAAATGATCGATGAAATCATGAAGCATATAAGAGAAAGAATTCAATCAACACATTACACAATGATTTCCTGGGAAAAGCCACAACTAAAAACCCCTTCTATCTGTATATTGCATTAGTCACACAATATGATAAGATTATAATGCTTTTCTCAAGCCCGAGCAACCTCTGTACTATCTATATCTGTCTCATTGCTTCCTAGGAAAGAGTTGGATGAATACAATATGCTTTGCTCAACCTTGAGCTCAACTTGCACAAGTATTTTTTATCCTCTACCTGAATGACTACCTTTGGTCAATACTTAGCCAAATTCTTGCTTACCCAAGTCCCTATTTCCTTACCCTCACAAGCTCCATGCACAAACTTGTGCTTCCAATTGCTTGGTCTCACCAACTCGCGCTAATCAAAACAATGATTAAACTTGTGCCTTCATTCCTCCTTTTAAAGGAAAATCGAATGGATAAAATTAGTGTTTTTTCTAATTAAGGAATGATTTATTTTAGGCCTTCTTCTAATTGCATGCACCATTTGTTTAATTTAGATGATTTTACAACTGATATTACACTTTCCTTGATCTCCAATGTCAACTGGGTCTTTCTTTGTTTTGACATGCATGAGTTAATTATGAGTGAATCTTCAATTTACTAGTTGAGCAATGCTAGTTAAACCCCACTACTAGATCTCCCATTAATTCCTCCATCAGTTGGAACTAGTTTAACTGAATTTAACTCAATTAAACTAAATTAAATAATTCCAACTCGAAAGAACTCAACCTGGGCCCATAAAATTTAGGAACCACTCCAAATGACCCTAAATAGACTTCCAACTTTAATTAATTGAGTCAACTAAGTCAAATTAACCTAGTTAACTATTACAAGTTGCTATGAGAATTATAATTACAATTTAATTCCCAGTTTAATTCAAGGACAAATTAAATTAGGATTTTTCTTGATGCTATTTTTAACATTTCTTGTTTTTATTTTCAAAACTCCCTCTCAACAAGAAATGAAGTCAACTCTATCCTGATCTAGTACTTTTGGAATGTTCTGTTTGCAATTCTTGTCATTGTTGTTGTTTCTACTGCAACATCTGCAACCAAAAAGCATCCAAACAAAATAAATTTAATCAACTGTGTCTACAAATATCTACTAGGAAAATTGTGATGCCGCTGAATCTACTGCTGAGCCTCCTTCTTTGCTGTCAACTATGCTCTGCACTTTCTCAATAAGTGACTGACATTGATCATCCTACTACTAAATACTATGGGCCCCCGTAACAAGGTAATGATCCATGAGTCAAAAAACACTTCAATGGACCTTGCCCAAATTTATGCACTCTTGGGACTATGGTTTCATATCGCTCCACCTCACATATGGAGGTATGGATGCATGTGCTCCCTCTACCCACTTGGCTTGAAATTCCCCCTTACTGGAGGTCTCTTCTTGAGTGGATGTCTCCACTCGGTCTCCTCTCTGCTTCTCTAATTGTGTTTTCTCATAAAATTGTCGAGGCTGCATTTTGAGAGGTAATTCATGCTCACTCTCAACCACAAAGTCTATAACCTTTTCCTTTCTCTTCAAGTCTTTGCGTGCATCTTTCACCTCAATTTCATATAGGTTCTTGACTCGCACACTGATCTGTGTCACTTTCCCTGTGGCGATGTGTCTAAGGAAAGCCTTTCCTTTGCTAAATATCACATCATAGCCACAATCTTCCAATACCGCGACGGAAGAAAGATTCTTCTTTTATCTTGGAACATACATCACATCTATGGGTCTAAGATGGGAGCCAGACAACGTATGAAAATTAATTGTACCAATGTTGGTCGTGCTATACCTTCCATCATCTCCAAACTCTATGTTCTGCTTGAGGTCTTTCTCCTCCAAGTCACTGAAGAGATCTTTATTCCCCATCATAGGAAACGGGGCACCATTGTCGAGATACCACATGCTTCCCATTATAGTTCTTTCCATGCATGTAATGATAGTGAACTCAAGTTCGAATTGTGAAGCTAGAGTTTCACTTGTTGCTTCTAATGCAAGATCCTTCTTTCTTGCTTTCTTCTATGGGAATTTCGTGGCATAATTCTTGAACTCGTGACAGTGAAAACACTTGATGTTCGACAAGTCCTTTTTTTTTCCATCCTCCTCGCCTTTAGACTTGTTTCCCTTGACTTTATTCTCTTTTCTAACTAATGCAAAGTCCTCTTTCGCCGAATCTCTTCTTGCACCAAGTCGGACAACATCCGCTCCAACTCTAGTAGATTCTCCCTCCCATTAACTGAGTCTTGGTAGTTGTGCCAGCTCTTGGGAAGGCCTAGAAGTGATAGGATCACCATATCATCTTCAACAACTATAACACCGACACTTCCAATCTCATCCCGACATTGGGTGAACTTGGTCAAGTACTTCACGATTGTGTTGCCCTTCTCCATCTTGATCTTTCTCAACTTGTCCTTTAGTGCCAACTTCCTGTGGTCACTACTATTTTGAAACAGGTCTGTCAAGGCCTTCCACATTGCAAATGGAGTTTCCTTATTGTGGAGTTTCAAGATAATATGATCTCAAACTCCTTCTAGGATAATCCTTCTCGCCTTTTCCACACACTTTCTTCACTCTGCCAGATGCTAAGCATCAACTAGCATAGGAATACATTTGCCTATGAATTCCTTAAGCCCATCATTTTCCAACACTACCTCCATCCTATCCTTCCAAGAAATATAGTTTGAACTACCCTCAAGGCCATATTCGAGTTTCAATCTATAGAACGACATCTTACTGACTCTGAAGTATGATACTGTA
>APFE030987624.1:0-35042 GCA_000404065.3 Pinus taeda
TTACCTGGAAAGATCTCAATGGCAGAACTACCAAACTCTTCCATAGAGAAAAGAGACATTTGTCTGGATGATAGATACTCAATGTCAGAATCTAACTGAAATTTTGTGTGGTCATATTCTGAAGATGTTTCAAAGTTTTCTAATGTGTTCAGAATTTGACTATATTCACTGACTTCAGAAATGGTAAAGACAGGTTGTATAGTATCCTCATCATCAACCCACTCATTAATCTCCTATTTCTGTAATTTCTTTTGCTGGAGGATATAGATTGAATTTCTTTGTCGAATTACCATCAGAAATATACATATCCCCAGACCTACAACTGATAAAGGCATCAGCTGTGGCTAGCCAAGGTCTTCTTAAGATGAGAGGGTGTCCTCCTAAATACTCTTGGGAGTTAAAATCATGAAATCTACTGGATATTCCCAAGAGTCTAAGGAGACCGAAATGTCTTCTAATACACCATCTCGTTTGATAATTGATCGATCTGCAAGTTGCAGTAAAGTAGGTGTAAAAAGAAGATTAGGACGTTTCATCTATTCCATAGTCTGTCTACTCATGATGTTGATAGCAGCCCCTAAATCAATCAAAGTATTTGGAATTTCTACCCCATTGATATGTGTTTTGACAATTGGACTACCGGGATCTACATACTTCTGCATAGTAATTTTTCCCATCATGATATCTGTAATTTTTCCTACCAGGTGGATTCTTCTTGTATCTCTAGGTCTCCTTCCTGGTCTTTTAAGACTCAACTCCTTTATTGTTTTTGCTAGAATAGGAATTTCTTTAATGGCTTGTAACAAGGGAATCTTGATACATACATTCTTTAATTCATCTAGAAAATCATAGTCTGGAAACAAGATTTGTTTTTCCACCCCTTTGTCAATTTGTAATCTTTCAGGAAAAGGAGGTGTGGATGAAGATGCAGGTTGCTCAACTATAGGAGTTGTGGGGGTTAACTCTTTTTCTTTTTCTTTTTGGGTGCTTGGGTTTTGAAGAGATGCTTCAGAACCTTTATTGGCTTCAAGAGAATCTTCCTCAGAAATGCTTTGCTTTTGGGCATCTATAGAAGGTTTATCTAGGACTCTACCAGATCTGAGTTGTACATCATTGAGAGGAGCAATCATATAAGTAGGAAATTGTTGACCTTCTATTATGTAAGCATTTTGAGGGCTTTTATTATTGGGGTTTGGTAATGGCTGAGAAGGAAGTTGATTTTGCTTCTGTTGGAACAGAAGCAAGAGCTGCGAATTTGGATTATGTTGAGAAGGTTGTTGTTGTTGTGGAAATGGAAATGATAGTTGTGGATTTTGATTTGGAAGTTGTGGAGCTTGTTGGTTTTGAAAAGATGGAGGATATTGATAAAATTGAGCAAATATCCCATAAGGATTTTTCATGCCTTGTACCCATGATTGAAAAGGATTTTTAGGTTGGGACCAAGGTGGTTGCCAAGGATTCCAATTTGGTGGGGTTTGAAAGCTCATAGAGTTGTTAAACCCTTGGTTTTGTTGCCCTTGCCAGGGTCTCTTTGCAACAAAATAGAGAGACTCAATTGTATTTGGATCTTCTTGAAAGACAGCTTTGAGCCCATGAATTGAAGGAAAATCCTTGGTCTCATGATTCTCTAAACAAATCACACATGTTTCTACAACTTTTGCATCCAAGGGACATTCCCTTAGAGCATGTTTCTTTCTACATTTTGGGCAAAAGATGGCCAAAGCTTCAGCTTCTTCTTTCTGCTTGTTGTGTATCTTAAGAGTGTCTAGTTGCTCACTAAGACTCCCTAAGATATCAATTTTGAATTCATCAAGCATATTGCCAATCTCAGCCCTACTTACTGATCTAGTTGCAGATTTGTTTGCTCTGATGAGAGAAGGATCTCTAGGCCCTTTCCCAGTTTTAGATTTTCCCCTTGAGAGATGGACACATAGCTCTGCTATATCATGAAGTGGAAGTTGAGATGTATCTCCTTTTCCCATCATGTTCAAAATATCTATCCATTCATCTCTAATGGATTTTAATGGAAGGGCTTTCAAGGTTTCTTCATTGAGGTTACTCATTTTTTCTCTTTTGAGGTTATACTGAAATCTTTCAAGTAGATCCTCCAAGTTTTCATCTTATTTTTGTACCATTTTGAATACCTTGTCCTTATGATTGGTGGGCATGCAATAGTCTAGGTATCTATCCAAAAATGTTTGTTTCATATCATTCCAAGTCCTTATGATTGGGTGAGTAATCCCATGAACCATTTCAAAGAAGCTCCTTTCAATGTTGAAGGAAACAGTTTGAGCTTTTGAGTGTCTTCCAGATAATCATAAGTTTGACACACGACCTCAAACTCAAATAGAAATGTTTCAGGATCCTCATTTCTTAACCCATGAAAGTTTGGGAGGACAGATGGTGAAATATTTTTCATTGTTGCTCGAGAATCCTCATCGACTATAGGAAATCCGAATGAGTTATCTGCATCCCTATTTCCCCCATTGTTACCTCTACCTCCTCCATTGTTTCCTCCTCCCCCTCCTCTACCTCTACCTCTACCAAATCCGTTAACTACCTCCTATGTCATGATAGCTTCCTCAGAGATTTCAGAGTCCTCTGGTTCCTCTATTGATGGCGAACGAGGAGGAATTTCTCCCTCTTCTTCCTCAGGTGATTCTACTTCTTCAATTACAATGTGTCTCCCTATAGAAGGAAAGAAAGGATCTTTTCCTAATTCAGATTCGATGGATGGTGTGGGAGAGTCTCCTAATTCAACTACTGCCTCTTGAACTCCAGGAATCCTAAGGCTAAGAGTATGAGTTGGAGATGATGGAGGTGTCTCTTGTCTATTCCTTGAAGTAGATGGAGTTTTGAAAATCGTACTCTTGGCTCTAGCTAAAAACCTTCCCCTAGAATCTCTTGCTCTATGCATGTCATTTTTTTTTTCTTCAAGTCAGGGTAATAATTCTTTTTCTGATCTTCCAGATCACTCTAGGTGAAAGAAGAGAGCATACTCAAGAAACTATTAAACCAATAACTTTCTCTTTTCTGATCCTCCAGGTCACACTAAGTGCAAGAGGAGAGCATACTTTGAGAGGTTATCAATTTTCCTTCCTTGAAATTTTTTTATTTTTATTTTAAAGAAATTGGCTACCTAGTTTCACTTCCCCGGCAACAGCACCAAAATGTTTGGTCAATTAGTATGTCCTAAATTTCTATTTAAAATGTCAATCCGGGATTCGTAAACTGATGAAGTGAAGTGCACTGTATGTGCAAGATAACCGTTTTCTTAGTCTTTTGTCCTTTTTGAGTTTTTTTTTTAGTTTGTTTTTGGGTTTATCTTCTGTGGATTCCCTAGTGTGAGATGGAGAAATTGAAAGTTAAGTATGGATGGTAATGGTGATTTCTACAACGATTTTCCAAACTTAAAAGTTCTCAAAAAGAAGGTTTACAAACTGACTGTAATGAAATCAATTCTCAAAAGGAAGTAAATGTACCAAAATAGTGAACTAGTGACAATGGCCCAGTATCCTTACCACTATATGAAAAAGAAAATAAAAACTGAACTTAAAGCAACTCAAAGACTGAAAGCAAAGCAAACTAAATCACACTACTTCAACCCATATTCTGACCCTTCACTTTTCGACTCGCTCCAGCTATAGGAAGTAATCATAAGCAAGCTGAGTAATATGATATCTAAATTGCAGGAAATTAAATTGCATAAAAGGAAACTAAGATTTAACTACTCATTCATATTTCAACTCTTGAAAATGACATAAGTAATTCAATCTCTAACTTGCAGGAAAGCAAACTAAATCATACTGCAACAAGTAATATTTTGATTCCTTACTAATTGAGTCGCTTGGCTATAGAAAGGAAATCATAAACAGGTAAGTAATATGATGTCTAAGTGGTAGAAAAGTAAATAAGAAAAACAAAACTTGAAAGAAATGACAATGCTGGAATTAAACTTAGTAAATGAAAATCAGCAAAAAGGACAAGATGATCTCATGTCAGTAGTTATCAAAAATATGTAAATTTTCCCGGGGTGCCTACAAAAACCTATAAAAGAAGCACTGATTAGCTAACAGTTATGAAAAAAACATAAAGGAAATATGGACAACAATGAACATCAGAACAGTGCAATATATATACAAGCAATGATTATAAAAAACAGTAAATGAAAGCAAGTAAGAAACTATACAAAGCTTTGGTGTACAGGGGCCCTCTGCAACCTCGGCCAGTCAATTACTTAGTCACAAATCGAATTCAGGAATGTTGTCTTCTCATATATTAAAGTGCAGTAATAAAACAAAGTAAAGTACAGTACAATGGGCTGATAACAATAGTCAAAATTACATCTCAAAATCTAGCTATCCAGCGTATATCAACGCGTTATTTATAAGTGAAAATGCTGCAACTAATTCCTAGATTTTATGCTGCCAAGAGACACGTAAATCTCCACGGCCTGAGATCTAGCATTATGGTCATTATGAAAGTTGAATCCATGGAGTGGTGGCTTCTCGATTCAGTTCACAGGCTGATCTACAGTTGTGCCAGTACCTCCAGAAACTAAGGATCGTGCCACGCAAACCTTCACGTGGGAAAAACAAAGTCGTGCCACCGCAAAACTCCTCGTTTGGCCCTTCCTTTGACCGTCGTTGACCATGACCGTTTATGAGAGATTTGGCTGAACTGAGGGGACACACTCCACGTACACGTCACTTGCAGCTTGCCCATGTGGTCGGTTTCTCCATTGAACACCTGTAACATAGACTTTAACAAAATGGTTGCGGAAACTTGGGCTGGCTGCGGAAAGTGACAAGTTTCCGCAGTTGTTTGAACAAAAATTTAAATCAAACAACAGTCATAAACATAGTTAGGAAACCATTTCATAAGCTCTCTTTAGACTAATATGCAATGATTTGACAGCTTGGTGGATGAAGTAAATGGAAAAAGAAGGCTGAAAGGGTATATAGGGAAGTGTAGGTTTGGGACTCAACACTGTCCATGCCTCCTCTAGAATACCACCATCCAAGGAACTTGAAGGCCCTCCATTTATTAGATAAACAACAATATCTACAACATCTGCCCAAAATTGTAAAGGAAATCCTGCATGCAATCTCATGCACCTTGCACGCTCCATGATTGTCCCATTCATCCTTTCTGACACACCATTTTGTTGTGGTGTTCCTGGAATTGTCTTCTCTCTGTGAATTCCATTTTCTGAATAGTACCTATCAAACTCTTTGCTACAATATTCACCTCCATTGTCTCATCTGAGACACTTCAACTTTTTTCCTGTCTCATTTTCAACCAAAGCTTTCCATTTCTTGAAAGTATCAAATACATTAGATTTATTTTGAATACAATAAATCTAGGTTTTTCTGGTTGCATCATCAATAAAAGTAACATAATAATGAGAGCCACCGAGAGATGATACCTGAGCAAGTCCCTATACATCTGTATGCAAAAGCTCTAATTTTTCACTCTTCTTTTCTTTCCCAACTTTGAGAAATCTGACTCTCTTCTGTTTTCCATAAACACAATTTTCACAGAATTCCAAATCAACATGCTTCAAACCTGGCAAAAAATTTCTTGAGTGAAGGATCTGCATCCCCTTCTCACTCATGTGCCCAAGCCTATGATGCCACAATGCCATATCTTCTCTTGTAGAGGTTAAAGCATTAACAAAATTAGAAATACCATTGCATTAATACAATGTACCAACCTTTTCTACTTTTGCTATTACCAAGGATCCTTTAGTGACCTTCCAGGTTTTATCTGTAAAAGTAGTCACACATCCTTCACCTCCCAACTGCCCTGTTGAAATAAGATTTAACTTTAGATCTGGAACATTCCTTACCTCCTTCAATGGCCATTGATTTCCATGCTGATATTTTATGAAAATTGTACCCATTCCATTGATTTTACAGGGTTTATCATCACCCAATTGAACCTGTCCAAAATCTCCTTGAACATAATCATGAAAATGTTTCCTATTAGGTGTGGCATAGAATGAGGTCCCTGAATCTACCACCCAGGCATCAATAATATTTTCTAAATAAAGAATCAAAGCATATTGCAACACATCACCTGTCACATTCACTTGATGATTGTTTTCTTGCTGCACGTCTCCTTCTTTTCCCTTCCGAGACTTGCAATCTTTTTTTAGGTGTACTTTCTTCCCACATTTCCAGCACACTATCCTCGGTCTGGAATTAGATCTGCCTTTCCTTAACTTACTGCGATATCCTGGGCTCTTTCCTCTTTCCATTTTTCTTCCCCTAGTCTCTGCAATCAAAGCATTACTTTATGTCTCACCGGAGCTTTTCTGTCGCATTTCCTCGCTAAGGATTGCACCAACAACATCATCAAACTTTAAAGTATTAGATCCAAAGAAAAAGTTACTAATGGCCATAACTAAACCATTCCAACTTTCTGGCAATGAGCACAAAAATAATAGATCCCTAACTTTATCATCAAAAGTTACCCCTACAGAACATAACTGACTAGTAGCTGTATTAAATTCATTTAAATGATTAGCAACAGATCCACCTTCTGACATTTTCATATTAAATAAACGCTTCATAAGAAATACCTTATTTGAGGCTAAGGGTTTTTCATATAGTTTGGCCAATGTCAACATTAAACCCTTTGTTGTTGTTTCCTTTGAAATATTAAACGTCACTGAAGCCGCTAGGCACAACCGTATTGTTCCAAGTGCTTTTCTGTCGAGAATATCCCATTCTATGTCTGTCATACTCGTCAGCTTCTTTTCCTTTTCGCTCAATGGTTGGTATAGATCTCTCTGGTACAAATAATCTTCCATCTGCATCTTCCATAGCTGGTAGTTTTGGCCGTTAAATTTTTTGACCCTAAACCTACCATATTTGGCAATTGCTCCCACTCGAACCAGGAGCCCTTCTCTCGTGCAAATTTATCTGCTAAATAGACCTTCTAATTTGATAGCAATTGTTAGGAAATTATATATTATAGAGCAATGGAACACATAAAATATTGCATAAATATAAACAGAGAAAATGCATAAAACAAGAGAGACACAAATATACGTGGTTCACCAAATTTGGGCTACGTCCATGGAGAAATAGCTAGTCCTTCCTTTTATATTATCCAGCAAATTGAAGAGATACAACCTACAGCAGATCCGCTGTAATTCCCTCTTCTCTCTCGCTCAATCTCCTCTCTCTTCTCACTTAGAATACAGATCTCCATAGATGCAATACAATTCCCTCATATATAGCAAGGGGTTGCCTTCTAGGGAAAATATCTATTGACGCATCCCTTGATGATGGACTCACTTGGTAGTCTGAAACGTTGGGTTCACAAAACTCTATAACATATCATTCCTCCTCTATCTAAAAAACATAACTTCTATCGTCAGATCTCTACCTAATGAACGACCCAGATTGAATACGAAATTACAACATTTTACAAGGCAATTTTACATCTATTTTTAGCTTCGGGGGCGCTGCAACATATATTTTATGGGCGGCGTTGCCACTACATTACGAACTAGGGTCCAATGTGTTGATACATCTAAATAAAGAAGATAATCAAGCTCCACACCCAACAAGCTCCTCCCACATATCCAAGAGAGCCTGTAATATTTTCTTTGAGGAGTAAGTAGTGGCTCTAACGCCCATCACACGAGGTTAGTGATGTATGGTGTAACAATGTGTCTTGGAGCTTTCGCTTAATTCAGAACCCTGCTAATAGGCCAACACGTTTTCACACATGTATTGTAACTATTGTAAGACTAATATTTAACACTTGTGATGCATGTTGCTTTAACCTGTGATTCACATCTGAATTATTTCACTTGTTATAATACATAACCTATTAATGAAAATGTGTTGTATATACTGTTAACATTGTCTCGCCTGAGTAGACTACTCTCCTGAACATCAGATAGACCTTTCACATAAAAATCACTGTAAACAATCATTGCACTCATGTGGACTAATCTGATGAGTGTTATATGTATTATCTTCCCTTGTGTGTTGTGACTACCGCATTCATGTGGACTGCACCGCTAGAAGCTATGCACGTCCTATTGTGTTGTGTGTTCCTAGCAGAGTTGGGACTTCTCCCAACCGACTTGGGACTCACTCTCACCCTCTTCTCCTATAGTGAAAGAACCATTGACACAAGTGACACTTACACTCACCAGTCACGCGAACCTCGCTTCTCGAAGACAAAGTAGACTGCTCTCATGTGCTAACAAGCAAGAGTTGAGACAAATCCTTAAGTTAATGGAAACTAGGCCATCATACCAGATGGGACTCCCACACCAAACAGTGTGAGGTCTAGTTGGGACTTCATACGGGGTGATCCCCTGAATGTTGGTAGGCCCAACACCATCAACAAAGTCCTAAAAGAAAAAGACTCACCATATCCTCCTTGGAAACCGTGATTCCAACACTTCCAAGTTCATCACGGCATTGAGTGAACTTGGTCAAGTATTCAGAAATAGTCTTGCCTTTCTCCATTTTGATTTTTCGAAGTTTTTCCTTCAGTGCCAATTTCCTTTGGTCACTGTTGTTCTGATACAAATATGTCAATGTTTTCCACATAGCATGTGGAGTTTCCTTACCATGGAGACTCAAGACAATGTGGTCTCAAACACCCTCAAGGATTATCCACCTTTCCTTCACCACACACTTCTTCCACTTGGCCAAGTTTTGTGCATCTGATGATGCTGGCTTGGGGACTTCTTGATCAATGAATTATTTCAAGCCATTATCTTCTAGCACAACCTCCATCCTATCCCTCCAGGATATAAAATTCAAGTTGCCTTCCAAGGCATACTCGAGCCACAAAATCTAGAACGACATTTGTCGATCTTGAAGTATGAAATGCAAATTCGAATTTCACCTCTAACCCTGAACTCAAAAAATTCAAAAAATCCTCTAGTATACTCTTCTCATCTCTGATACCATGTAGATTCACAAGCTCATGCAATGTACTAAAGCAAAAGACAATAATCTACTTCTACTCTTTATAGTGGAAGCACATAAAGATCGAGAAAAACAATAATCAACAAGAGAAAGAGAATCAAATACACATAAAAGAATAAGTATATGGGGAAAGCCACAACTCAAAACCCCACTATATGTATTTCATATATCAGAAAATCAAGATGATATTACAATGCTTGTTCTCACAAGAACAATCCCAGCACTCAGTAAAATCAATCTTCAACTCACACGCAAACTATTGGCCAACACTTAGCCAATTCTCCTGCTCTCCAAGTCCCTATTTCCTTGCGCAATTCCTATGGCTGATTAGCCCATCTTAAAGGGAAACCAATGCATCCAAAAGTACGCAATCCCTTCTAGGCTTAGTTATTGATTGCATGCACCGTCTGTACAACTCAGAAAAATATACAACAAATAGTACACTGTCCCTGCACTCTAGTCTCAATTGGGTCTTTCTCAGAATTGACATGCATGAGTTTCTGATGAGGAAATCTTTGGTTAACTGGAGTAGAACTAGTTAATGCATTAGTGCACCAACTGATTGTTAACTCACTATTAGTTCCTCAAATAGTTTGAAACTAATTTAATTGGACTTAACTTAGTAAACTGAGTTAACTAATTACAACTCATACTTAACTCATCCTGGACCCTATAATATAAGGAAAACATATACATGAGTTCAGAAAGACTTCCAAACTGAAATTCCTAAGATACTTAAGTTAATTAAACTTAATTAACTATTTACAAGTTTCTATGAGAACATAATTCGATTTTAATTCACAATTTAATTCAAGGACAAATTAAATTGGAATTTCTTGTTGCCATTTCTCAACACATGCAGAGAATTAGCTTGGAGAATGTGAAGGTGGAGTTTTGAAGTTGTCTACTTGTTTTTTTTCCTCCTTTGACTGTGACTAGAACCCTGCAACAAAAACATGTTAGAAAATTGATGTATGGGATCCTCTTTTTTTTTTGAGACCTGTAGGCTTACCTCCAAGGAGGTTTTCAATCCTACAAGATTGTCCCATGTGCTTCCAAGGAGGTTTTCACTTGGGGATCTTTTATTTTTTATTTTTCATTTTTTTTAAGACTCTTGGACTGGTTCATGGAGGTTTTTAGTACTAGAGCTTGCCTAAAGTGCCTCATGGAGTTTTTCACCAAGAATTTTCATCATTGGATGGACTGAGAGATTTGAGACCCTAAATCACATTCAAATCCTTACTTATTGAACTAGTCAACTCCTCCTTTGATAGAGGTTTCTTGTAGTGTTAAAAGTAGCAACAAGAAAATCCTAATTTAATTTGTCCTTGAACTAAATTGGGAATTAAATTGTAATTCCATTCTCATAGCAACTTGTAATAGTTAACTAAGTTAAGTTGACATATTTGGCTCAGTAAATTTTGGAAGTCTATCTAGAGTCGTGTAGAGTGATCCCTAAATTTTAGGGGCCCAGGTTGAGTTCTTATTGAGTTGTAATTATTCAATTCAGTGTAACTGAGTTAATTTCAGTTAAACTAGTTCTAACTGATGGAGGAACTAGTGTTAGCTCAAGTGAATTAAATCAGATTTAATTCACATGTAGTGATCAATCAGATAACTAATAATTCACTCAAAATAACTCATGCATATCAGTTCAGATGAAGACTCAGTTGAGATTAGAGTTCAGGGACAATGTACTATCAGTTGTAAATTCACCTAAATTAAGCAAGTGATGCATGCAATCAGTATAAGTCCGATGGATGGATTGCATAGTTATCAGTGAGGTATTTCCCAATTAAATATGGGCTAATTCCCTTGGAAAATGCGTAATGAAGTAGGAGCTTGGCAGGCAACAGATTTGGCTAAGTATTGGCTTGGGCTGGTTTGTGAAGTAGTGAGATAGTTTGTACTTGTGTAAATATCGTTCGGGTTCAACATGCATTGTATTTTCTTCTTAGACCTTTTGGTTAATTCAATATACAAATAGCGGAATTTTTATCTGTTTCTTCCCCCAAAAAAATATTGTGTCATGTGCGATTGAAATTCTTCCTTTTCTGCTTCGTGATTTCATCGATCAATTTTTGTTTCCGCTGATGAGTAGAGTAGATTCAAGTCTTTTGTTTTAGCGTATTACATAAGAAGCTTTGAATCTATAGTAAAAATATACATGGTATTAGAGCTTAAGTCACTATAGAAGAGGAGAATACGAGTTTTTTGTGTAGGTGAAATCAAATTTTCAGTTTCATACTTCAGCGTTAGCAGATGTCGTTCTATGGTTTGAGACTTGAGTATGCCCTAGAGGGAAGTTCCAATTACATATCTTGGAAGGACATGATGGAGGCAATGTTGGAAGACAAAGGGCTGAAGGAATTCATAGATTATGATATCCCAAAGCCTCCAGCATCTGAAGCTAAAGATCCGGCTGAATGGAGAAAGTGTGTGGAAAAGGTAAGAAGGATTATCCTAAAAGGAGTTCAAGACATATTGTCTCAAATCTCCACGGTAAGTAAACTCCATTTGCAATGTGGAAGGCATTGATGGACCTATTTCAAAATAGCAGTGACCACAATAAGCTAATGTTGAAGGACAAACTTATAAAGATCAAGATGGAGAAGGGTGACTCAATTCCGAAGTACTTGACCAAGTGCACCCAATGTTGGGATGAGCTTGGAAGTGTCAGGGTTACTATTGCAGAAGATGATCTGGTGAGCCTAACACTTCTAGGACTTCCCAAGAGTTGGTAGAACCACTAGGACTTGGTTAATGGGAGGGAGAATCTATTAGAGTGGGAGCAACTGTGATTTGACTTTCTACAGGAAAAGATTCGGCGGAACACCAGAGAGGAATCCTCATCAAAGCATGATGATGAGGAGAACTGTGCCTTAGTTGGGAAGGCAAAGAAAGGGAAGGGGAAATCATCCCATTCCAAAATAGATTCCAGTTAGGGTGGAAAGAAGAAGGACATGTCGAAAATCAAATGTTTTCACTGTCACGAGTTGAGACATTATGCCAGAAAGTCTTCGTACAAGAAGACCGGTAAGAATCCCTCAAGAGGAGTGAAAGGTGAAGCTGTTGATTCATAATTCAAACTAGATTTCACTATTATTGCTTGCATGGTGTCATTAGTGATGGGTAGTGTGTGGTATATGGATAGTGGAGCCTCATTCCATATGACCGAAACAAATAACTCTTCAATAACTTGGAGGAGAAGGATCTCCATATGCATATCAAGATGGGTGATGATGGGAGGTATAACACAACTGACAACAATACTGTTACCTTTTAGAGGGAGTCTAGTTCTCCCCTCACATTGAGAGATTTCGTGTATGTTCTAGGTTTGAAGAGGAACTTGGTTTTTGTTGCCATGTTGGAGGATTGAGGCTATCATGTCATATTTAGTAAAGGAAAGGATTTCCTTCATCTCATAGTCCCAAGACAGGTGAAGTAGATTAGGTTTTGAGTGAAGAACGTCTACAAATTCGAAGGAGAAGACCACACTGCTTTGAGAATTGAAGTAGAGAAGGTGCAGAACCGAGACATCACTGAGTTATGGCATATAATATTTGGTCACTTGCACCACGGACCTTTGAAGATCATAGAGAAAAATTCTACAGAACTTCCCAAGGGTACACTAGAGTAGAGAGACACATGAAAAGGATGTACATTGGGGAAGTACACCAAAGCTTCCTTTCATGACAAAGACATGTTAGAAATTTGATGGTGTATAGGTGGCTGTGTAAGTGTTGGAATTGATGTCAGACATGTTTCAACACACTGAATGGGTGTTTGGAATGAATCCCATGGTTGTTGAGGTGCTTTGTAGAAACTCATAATAGAACAAGCTTAATGAAGAAGCCATAAAATGATGATTACAGTGATGGGCTAAATGGAACTCCATGGTAGTTGCAAGTTTCTTGTAGAGAATCATCATAGTAGCAGGTTTACTGAATAAGCAATAAAATGATTATTACAGTGGCGGGCTAGATGGAACTCCATGGTAGCTGCAGGCTTCTTGTAGAGAATCATCATAGTATCAGTCTTATTGAAGAAGCCATAAAATGATCTTCATGGTAGTTGGGGTTCAACTGGCCAAAGAGTTAATGAGAAGAGAAGTTTCCAGTCACCTACCAAGCAGCAGAAGGACTCAAAGCCTATATCAAAATCTCTACATCGAAAAGTTCTCTAAACAAGATTTCCAACATGTTGTAGCGGCTACAACCACCCTCCAAAATTTTTCCTTAGCCTGTTTTGAAGCCTCCCCTACCAACCTTACATTGTTCTTTTTCTTTCTTCGTCAAGTACTCAAGATTCAGTGACTTCCTCGCACAAAGGCATCCTGTCGATCACAATCAATCCATTCCCCTCACAAGCTGCTGATCTGGACTTGGTCCAACTGTAGGCTAAGCAACTTCCCAGTGAAATTTGTGCATTTCTGGAGGGCAACCAGCCTTCCCCCAGGAATTGCGGAATTCCCTCTAACAACCTGCTGAGCTCCAAGATTGTGAAATCCTACTAGCCAATCCTCCCAGCAAGATTTGCACAATTTTTCCCATCAACAGGCTATTCAACCCAGGATTTTCACAAATCTGGACAGCAGTCAAGAAGTCTCTTGCATGTGCAGCTGAGTTGACAGGTTCCCACCGGGACTGAGCAAACCAGACTTGCATGCATGGGTTGTTTCTCCCAAGGCAACATGCAAAGGAATCCCTTGTTTCAAGGATCTATGTTTAGTAGTTGGAAGTTACATGCAAGGAACAATTCAATCGAACGCTATAGAACTCATTCCTCACATCAACCTTGTAACTCTGATATCCCACATCACATATAGGAGCAGTCGGCACATTCAGCTCCGCTGTTTTGGGTAAGATCGCTTCCCATGTCTTGTGCTACATTTATATCGATTTTTGGGTTTTTTCTTGTATGAGTATTATTTTCTTGACTTCTTTGAACACTTGCTATTGCTTACATGTATACTAGTTTGTCCTAGCTCTATTTCAATTTTCGTTGCTATCTCACTACTATCGCATGCATGAAACTGTTTTGCATGGACGTTCGTCCAATCGGCGAACGACCTCACCCACATGAATGTTGATCTATTTTCTCAATCCTCCATTCATGTTTTTCATGCACTATTTATCACTTCTACTATCACTTAGTGTCGCCATGCATTTCATTAACTTACTTGCTTTCAGTTTCCCGTCAACGAGTCAGGCCAACCTTGGCCTGGTCTCTGTCTTCACCAAGGCTGCATTACACAATCTGGAGAAGGAAGGCTCACCTTCCTCTCCAGATTTACACATTCTGGCCCAACACTGGCCTCTTGGATTGAATTGCGCATTTCTGGAGGTCAATGGGTGCTTGGCCCAAAAATTTGCACAAAGCCATCCTTGGGTTAGCAGTCTTTCCTAGCTAGAATCGGGCATTATGTAGTCCTAGCAACCAACTGCCTAACTAGATTGTGCATTTTTCAGTTCTAGTAGCCAGACAGTCTCCTAGCAACGCAGATTGTGCCTTGTGTAGTCTTGGCAGTTGGTCTCTCGACCTCCTGGCCGAAATTGCGCAACCTTCATGATTATTCACCCAGGTATGTTGCAAGTCAGTTCTCATGTTCATTTTGGTTTTTGACTGACAGATTGTTTGCTATGAGTGTTGCCATGTCTCCAGGTATCACAGGTGTTCATTTGCTTCTCAACAATACAGGTACAATGGTTTCCAAGAGAGCAGAGATGAAGACACCATTTAGAGAACGCTTAGGGATGCAGTCGATCAAGTGTCCATGGGCTTACCTACTCACGAAGACATCAAGTTGTTGGTGGACAAGGACATCAAGCAGCAGCATCAAAGCGAGCAACATCATGAACAACAACTGAAGGCAGCATACCAAATGTAACAAATGCAACAAATGAAGCAAATGCAAGAGGAAGGTTATTGACAACATAGAGGCGGAGCAAAGTTTCAAGATCAAGCAGGTCCACTGATAATGAAAGAAAATTTGGAGACTCAAGCTATGAATGGACAGCGCAACATGAAGATTGCGTGAAGGCAGAAGATGGAACGAAGAAGGAGTTTCATGTGCTAAAGCAACAACTCAGGAAGAACATGGAGTTGCACAGACATTCCAATGAGTTGCAACAAGAACAGGAACAACAGTGGGCGCAACATGCACTCACGGATGAATACTGCGCCAGTACAAGTTAAGGATCCATCCTAGTAGCTGATATAGAGAAAACATGGTGAGTAGTGTTGTTGATCACATGCAAAGGATCCAAAAGCATGCATTCATTGAGCACACACGTGCAATCCAACCCATTCAACACACTCACCAAGGAGAAGACAAGAAGCAAGTCCAACTGGGGATGAACATGTACTTCGCCAAGTTGATGCACATGACCACCAACACACACTTGAAGATCAACATAGACACTATGCATTAATGTGTTGCATGTTGAACTGTATCCAAGAAGACCATGCGCATGTTAGCAGACGAGTTGGATGAAGGGACCAAACCAATGCACTGGTTGCAATGGAGGTAAGAGTTCGCTTTAGCAAGATGTCACCATGAGGTGCATGCACACCATTACGGACGACCAAGCTTGGCATTAGCTCACCAGCTTCACCATCACAAGCATGTCAAAGAGTTGGTCTCACCACAGTGGACCGAGTGTCAGTGATGTCTTTCAAGGCTTGCTCAAGCCATGTTGTCTCACATGAGTACATGTGCATTGTAATGTTGAGTCATGTCAAGTGTAATTCGAGTGTCAACAGATGGATGTAACAATCATAGAGTAGGTGAAGAGTCATGAGGGTAGTTGAATTGTCACAAAGGGGAATGTTAAGGTTCACCCCACCCTTTTCTATAAATAGTCCCTCATAACTCATTGTAAGGGATTTTTGGTTAGCCAAGCTTCTACTAAGACTATCTTGAAGAAAACTTGGACAATATTGTAACGCGCCTTGGCTTCTCCACTGCACGGAGCTTGTATATCTTTTTGGAGGATCATGTGGATGTGGTTGTAATGTTCCACTGATGGGGCTAGTAGGTTGACATGGTGTATTGTATGATTATGACTTACACTTCTTTATATAATAAAATCCAACACATTTTCATGCATATGTTGTTATTGTAGTTGGACTGCTCTGGTTGCCTTAATGATATATGTTGTTTAACTTACGTACCTGTATATGAACTGATTTGTATGAAATTATATGAATCTTGTTGTTGATGTGTTGCTATGTTGTTAATGTTGTCACCGTTTGTGTTGACTGCTCTGCGTACACCAAATATACCTTTCTCATGAACCTTGTTATATCAATTGTTACACTCATCTCAGACTGATCCGTGAGTGATGTTCGTGTTATCTTACCTTGTATGATGTGCCTACCGCATTCATGTTGACTGCTCTGCTGGAAGCTATGCATGTTCTTTGTGTTGTGTGTTCCTAGCTGAGTTGGGACTGATCCCTTTCAACCTGGAACTCACCTTCACCTTCCTCTCCCTTTTGAAGTGTTATAACCTCTCACACTCATTCCTTGAATCATTGCATCAATCACACCCTTGCTACTGATAGAGTTATCTTACTTGCCTCTGTACAACATCGCGGTCAAGGCATTGCCTTGTGACCCACTGCTAAGACTCCTACACCAAACAGTCTGAAGTCTAATTGGGACTTCTTACTGGGGAGATCCCCTTGACATGTTGGCGGGTCCAGCACCATCAACATTTATGGCACTATAAGGAGGGCCTGATGACAAGTAGTGTCCTCTCATCCAATTTTGAACCTTTTCATATATTTCATGGAGTCTTGCATTCTTCTTCCCTCAAGGTGTTTTTTGAATCGTGAAGATGTCTCCATCTTGGGGAAGCTTTTCAATCTCTTGTCCACTCACACGTATGATGGTGAAGGCGAAGTGGCCTGGCCTGAGCACTTACATTACTTACTTTCCATGATTTATGAGGAAGATGAGTTTACTAACGAATAGGTCGGTCTGCTTCTTACATTCACACTTCACAAATATCCATTTCATTGGGTGCTCAGCCTGCCAACTAACACCGTGTACTCATGTGAGCACTTCTGTGATCTTATTGAAGACGTGTTCTATCATTTTGATCCAAACCATCTTAAACGGACACTATTACAGCAACGGAGGGCTCCACATGAATTCGTTATTTATTTTTGGCAGCGCTTCCATGACTTACAGTTTCAAGTTCCGAAGAGCCAGATGAAGTTCACTTATCTTTGGGACCAGTTCAAGTATTGTCTTAAGAAATCTTCTCGTCCCAAGAGAAAGCTTTATGTCAAGCCTCGATCAACCTTCTTCATTGATGGAACTGCCCAATCCCATGTGGGAGCAGGCACTGTCTCAATGGACTATCTGCCTCCCTCTCATTTAACAGTTACACCATCACACAGTGATGCTGAGGATCATGTTCGCACATTGTTCAACTTTCACACCTTCCAACATCACTCCACTCAATTTTCGCGCAGTGTTGGTTGTGAGTCCTTCGAGTTCTCATATGCATTCTTTTTTCTAACCTTCATCTTCGCACTCATCTGTTGCTCAACATGATGCTATCTTGTGTTCGTCCATTTCGGACTCCTCACTTGTTGTGAATGAGGAACAACCCACTGACGGAGTTAGTGTTTCACAACCAACATGCGCTGTCATTCATGAAGAGTATGAGTGGAAGCTTGAACATCAACACTCAACGAAGGATGACTCCCTTTGGTTTGATCCCCCTCCGTTCTTTCCTAACATCATTGGTGAACCTACCATCCATGATTTTAGATGTGTATATTCATCCACAGATGCACCCATTGTTGATCACACGTAGGACTCACCGGATGTTATTCCATCATTCGACAATGGAGAGGATAAGTTACTCATTGAAAATCCACTTGATCCTTCATCTGTCTATTCCAGAAACAAAGAGGATGAGTTCGTTCACTTTTCATCTACCCCTCTGTTCAATTCATCTGTTCACGAGGATGTCGAAGACTTCATTGATTTTTCTAATCGTGGTGGTCGTGATCCATTTGCTTCCATTTTTTTATCACAATCATGAATCTATCACAATCAATCTTTCAAAGCCACCGGTTTATGATGATCTACCTGATGATGAAGTTGAGACACCCAAGACTATCGAGGCACTTCAGCCTGAGCTAATGCTTATGTCAGGTCCTTGCTCTCATGGGGTTAGTCTCACTTCCGATCATGAAACTATTCAATCACCAAAGGCTCCTCATCACTCATCTGTATGCATTGAGGATCCATCTCACACACAGATCACACTTCCTCCACTTGAACTACATGATCCCATCACTCATGCATTGGAGGAATCTTACATTTCAAGCACTCGTGCGTGACACAAGTTATCTTTGTTTCTTTCATTTGCTTGCATGTCTCAGTCAAGAGTGTTCTTATGTCTCAAAGTTGCACGTAGTGTCACAGAGCACTGTGATGGGTCCATGGAATGTTCGTCATGCACATGCACTCTCTTATGTCCCGTGGGCACTTTAGAACACGAAGTATGGCTATGTTCACTGTGATATCTTTCTTGTATGCTGGTCTGCACGATTAGGTTACTCGTGGAACAAGCCTTCACTCACATGGGTTTACCAATGCGCCAGTGGCTACATTGGATGTATCACTTAATGTGATCAAGCCCATGCACCATTAGTGTAGGAGTAGGAGTAGTGTTTGCTTTCAGGTGTTTGCTTGCATGCTTGTTTGATTACATGCTTTGTTTGCCTATTTGTTTGCATGCTTGTTTGTTTACTTGCTTTGCTTTCACTTTTGCTTCTGCGCTTGCTTTTATTTTTTGTTAGTTCGTTCGCTTGTTTCGTTCGTAGGTTAGTTTGCATGAAACCACGTGTGACTCATGAGACGAGCTGGGTAAAGTACAAGAGGGCTTGCACACTATAAATTCTTAGTTATCTATCATCTTGCCTCTGTATGATGAACTTGTTACTCTTAATCCATGATATGTCGAAGGAAAATACGTATTGTTCGAAGTGAACCTTGGTGTAAACACAATGCTTTCACGCTAACTAGTGTCACCTTCTCTAGTCGATTGTTTCTGGGTTAACCCTTGTCATCTTAGTCAAGTAGAGTAAGGTGAGGGGGAAAACCTTAACAGGCACGTCAGAGATACATTAATCTACTTCTCTGCTGGAACAACCTCTTCTTCTCTCAATAAGTCGGGATCCCTCTTCTACCTCTAAAATGAATAAGTGCTATGCACGGTGAAAATGAAAAATAAAATAAAAAATGAAAATTCAAAAAATGAAAAATGAAAAATGAATAAGGCAAAAGAAGAGAAAGGCTTCCTATGCATGGAGGTGATGCAAGTAACTCCACCAGGGTACTGTCTAGGCTTGCTAGCAGTGGAGCAACACCAGAGATGAAACTAAGACTCTGACGACTATACTGCTTGTGCACCTATATACCCCTCAACCCCAATCGAAACAACTATGTTTCCTTGGCTAGAATGTGTGTCAATCGACCAAGAGTCTGGCATATGCTACACCTTACATCAAGCTAGTGTGAATCCAAGATGAGCTAAGAATTGAACAATACTTCTAGAGGTGTCAGACTCATTTTCATGAACAAGGTCCATTCATAGAGTTGGAGTTCTACCAATGTGTCACCAAGTGTTGTAGCGGCTACAACCACCCTCCAAAAATTTTCCTTAGCTTGTTTTGGAGCCTCCCCTACCAACCTTACACTGCACTTTGTCTTGCTTCGTCAAGTACTCAAGCTTCAGTGACTTCCTTGCACAAAGGTAGCCTGTCGATCACAATCAATCCATTCCCCTCAAGGGCTGCTCATCCCAACTTGGTCTAGCTGCAGGCTGAGAAACTTCCCAGTGAAATCTGTGCATTTTTGGAAGGAAACCAACCTTCCCTCCAAGAATTGCGCAATTCCCCCTGACAGCTTGCTGGGCTCCAGGATTGTGCAATCTTTCCAGCCAACCCTCCCAACAGGATTTGCACAATTTTTCCCATCAACAGGTTGTTCAGCCCAATATTTGTGCAAATATGGGTAGCGGTTAGCTGCTGGGCCTAGAAATTGCACAATCCCCTTGGGCAGTCAGCCCATATTATAGCCAGAAATGTGCATTTTTCTCTAGCAATCAAGTAGTCTCTTGCATGTGTAGTTGATTTGACTGGTTCCCACCGAGGCTGAGAAAATCAGACTTGCATGCATGGGCTATTTCTCCCAAGGTAGCATGCAAAGGCATCCATTGTTTCAGGGATCTATGTTTAGCAGTTGGAAGTTACATGCAAGGAACAATTCAAAAACCTCCTTCCAAGTGTCACTTCCCCTAGGTTTGTGGCATGCACATCACAACCTCGATGTTATCAAAACTTATCAACCAAACATTGTAGAGCTCATTCCTCACGTCAACCTTGTAGCTCTGACATCCCACATCACATCTAGGAGAAGTCGGCACATTCAGCCTAGCTGTTTTGGGGTAAACTCTCTTCCCATGTCTTGTGCTGCATTTCTGTCGTCTTTTGGGTTTTCTCTTGTATGAGTAATGTTTGCTAGATTTCTTTGAATGCTTTCAGTCTTTTACATGTATACTAGCTTGTCCTAGCTCTGTTTCAATTTTCATTGCTATTTCACTTTTGTTGCATGCATGAAACTATTTTGCACGGACGTTTGCCCAACCAGCGAACGGCCTCACCCACATGCATGTTGATCTATTTGCTCAATCCTCCATTCATGTTTTGCATGCACTGTTTATGACTTCTGCTATCACTTAGTGTCACCATGCATTTCATTGACTTACTTGATTTCAGTTGCTCGTCAGCGAGTCGGGCCAACCTTGGCCCAGTCTCTACCTTCACCAAGGCTGCATTGCGCAATCTGGAGAAGGCTCACCTTCCTCTCTAGATTTGTGCATTTTGGCCTAGCACTGGCCTCATGGTCTGAATTGCACATTTTTAGAGGTCAAGGGCTACTTGGCCCACAAATTTGTTCAAATCTGTCCCTGGGCCAATAGTATTTCCCAATTGGAATCGTGCATTGTGCAGTCCCAGCGCCAATTGCCCAACTCGATTATGCATTTTGTAGTTCCAACAGTCAGAGAATCTCCCAACATCCTAGATTGTGCCTTGTGCAGTCTTGGTAGTCGGTCTCTTGACCTCCTTGCCGAAATTGTGCAACCTTCATGACCATTCACCCAGGTATGCTGCAAGTCAGTTCTCATGTTCATTTTGGTTTTCAACTGACAAATTTCTTGCTATGAGTGTTGCCATGTCTCTAGATATCACAAGAGTTCATCTACCTCTCAACAATATAAGTACAATGGTTTCCAAGAGAGTAGAGATGAAGACACCATTTATAGCATGCTTGGGGATGCAGTCGGTCAAGTGTACATGGGCTTACCTACTCACGAAGACATCAAGTTGTTTGTGGACAAGGACATCAAGCAGCAGCATCACAATGAGCAACATCATGAACAACAACTAAAGGTAGCATACCGAATGCAGCAAACGCAACAAATGAAGTGAACACAGTGAATGTAAGAGGAAGGTTATTGACAACATAGAGGCAGAGCAAAGTTGCAAGATCAAGAAGATCCACTGATAATGAAAGAAACTTTGGAGACTCAGGCTATGAAGTGACGGCGCGACATGAATATCGCGTGAAGGAATAAGATGGAATAAAGAAGGAGTTGCATGTGTTGAAGCAGCAACTCAGGAAGAACATGAAGCTACATAGACAATCCAATGAGTTGCAGCAGGAACATGAACAACAGTGGGCACAACATGCACTCACGGATGAATACTGTGCCAGTACAAGTTAAGGATTCATCCCAGTAGCTGACATAGAGCAAACATGGTGAGCATTGTTGTCGATCACATGCAAAGGATCCAGTAGCATGCATGTCGTTGAGCGCATGCATGCAATCCAACCCATTCAACACACTCACCAAGGCGAAGACAAGAAGCAAGTCCAACTAGGGCTGAACAAGTACTTCAGCAAGTTGATGTGCATGACCACCAACACACACTTGAAGATAAACACAGACACTATGCATCAGTGTGCTTTTGGTTCAACCATATCCAAGAAGACCATGCGCATGTTAGCAGACGAGTTGGATGAAGGGGAAGAACCAATGCACCGGTTGCAACAGAGGCAAGAGTTCGCTTCAGCAAGATGTCACCATGAGGTGCATGCACACCATCATGAACGACCAAGCTTGGCATCAGCTCACGAGCTTCACCATCACAAGCATGTCAAAGAGTTGGTCTCACCACAGTGGACCGAGTGTCAGTCATGTCTTGCAAGGCTCTCTCAAGCCATGTTGTCTCACATGAGTACATGTGCATTGTAATGTTGAGTCATGTCAAGTGTGAGTCGAGTGTCAATAGTTTGATGTAACAATCATAGAGTAGGTGAAGAGTCATGAAGGTAGTTGAACTATCACAAAGTGGAATTTCAAGGGTCACCCCACACTTTTCTATAAATAGTTCCCTCATAACTCATTGTAAGGGGTTTTTGGTCAGCCAAGATTCTACTAAGACTATCTTGAAGAATACTTGGACAGTATTTTAATGCACCTTGGCTTCTCCACTGCACGAAGCTTATATATCTCTTTGGAGGAGCAGGTGGATGTGGCTCTAACGTTCCACAAATGGGGCTAGCAGGTTTACATGGTGTATTGTATGATTGTGACTTACACTTCTTTATATAATAAAATCCAACACAATTTCATGCATATGTTGTTATTGTAGTTGGACTGCTCCAGTTGCCTTAATGATATATGTTGTTTAACTTACGTACTTGTATATGAACTGATTTGTATGCAATTATATGAATGTTGTTGTTAATGTGTTGCCTATGTTGTTAATGTTGTCACCGTCCATGTTGATTGCTCTTCGGGACACCAGATAGACCTTTCTCATGAACCTTGTTATATCAACTCTCACACTTATCTCAGACTGATCCATGAGTGTTGTTCATGTTATCTTACCTTGTATGATGTGACTACCGCATCCGTGTCAATTGCTCTGCCAGAAGCTATGCATGTCCTTTGTGTTGTGTGTTCCTAGCCAAGTTGGCATTGATCCCTTTCAACCTGGAACTCACCTTCGCCTTCCTATCCCTTTGAAGTGTTGGAACCTCTCATACTCATTCCTTGACTCACTGCATTAGTCACACCCTTGATACTGGCATATTTATCTTACTTGCCTCTATGCGACATCGCGGTCAAGGCATTAGCATATGATCCACTGCTAGGACTCCTAAACCAAATGGTCTGAGGTCTAATTAAGACTTCTTACCGGGGAGATCCCCTTGACATGTTGGCAGATCTAGCATCATCAACACAACAATATGCACAAGTCAAAAAATGGACCCCTGGATCAAAAGATATGGTCTGCTAAATTTCAGGTTTGAGAAGCCTTAGGAAGGAAGAAATATTAACAGATTGGAAGTCTAGGATATCAGCGCAACAGAATATTGAAGGTCAGCATAATTAGCGCATCAGAATATCGGAGGTCAACATAATCAGTGTATTGAAAAATCAGAGATCAGAACAATGGAGGATTGGCGCAAAAGGCACATCGGAGGTTGGTGCCTTAGCACATCGGAACATTGGCATGTCGGGGATCAGAATATCAAAACTTCTTAAATAAGGAAATTTTAAAAGTTGTGATATCTGATAAGTACCAATAAGCTCGTATAAGCGCCGAGGAATTCCAAAGGAGGATGAACAAAGGATTTTATTGCAAAACCAAAGGTTAACGGGCCCTCTTCTCTCTCCTCCAGCAAGACACATGGTAGCGTATGAATGGCTCTGATAAGCTACAGTGTCACATTACGTCAGTGTGATGTGGCATTATGGCAGGACAGGTGGTAGGCATATTTAACCGTATTGGGTAGTCTAATGGGCCAAAAATGGTTAAGACATGTCACCTCTAAGGATTCACCATGTGGTAGTGGTGAAATCATATCAGAGCTCAGTAATCAAAGGATTAAGATATCGAAACTCTAGAGTAGTTGGAGTTTCGAAAATTTTTGATAAAGGGGGCTTTCGATATTGGGTAGGCTCTTGGGCATATAAATCCATAAAGCTAGGTGCGCAAAGCGATTGCAAAGGAAGACTGGCCCCAACAAGATCAAAGTGCCTTAGTACCTTAATTCTAGGAGGCGGTCACAGAAAACAATCATATGAGGCAGTAAATGCTTAGAGAAGTAAGCACCAAGGGGCTAAGGATATCAGAGCACTACACCACTGAGAAGATTGTGATATGGAATTGTTACAACATGGAATCACTTTGATAAGGAAGTAAAGAGCCTTAAATAATTCATGGGTTGGCGTCTGCAATATTGAATGAAGGCACAAAGGAGTTGGTAGTTGAAAAGGGTCGATCCTATGGAATACTTTGTAACAAGAAACCAAGGACAACATTGGCAGTAGAGATGAATTCAACTGCATGAAGGAAGCAACCCACTGCTTCATGTGCACGAATGGTTGTTCTAAATAAGAATAGAATAGTCACCTCTGAGGATTATCAAGATATGTGGAATGATAAATAAGCATGGGACTCTTGGAGGAGTGTGTAGGTCATCTGAGAATTAATTTCTTAGTATAGGAGCTCTATGCAATCAAACTATGAAGAACTGCGAGGACCCTCTTTATTTTGAGTACTATGACAAGAAATTATCAGAAGACACAAGAGTGGCAAGTGAAGCCATACCTAAGTACAAATTGGAAGCTATAGAACAACATGGAGAGAGTCCCTTGTGCAGAGTTCCTTAATGGAACAAAGCCATCACCAGCAACGAAAAATATAGGAGGGTAAGCATATGTGTGTGTGAGAAGTTTTGTGAAAGACAACATCAAAGCAAAGAGGCTAAATCTCCTGAGAGGAAATAGTGTAATATTATGGCAAGAATAGCGTGAGGACTGTGTGAAGAATTGCAAGGGTAGTGCTAAAGTGCAGTCAGTGAAGATCCCTTGATAGTGAAGGAAGAGTGCAGAGGAAGTGTTGTTGTGAGAAGTGAGAGGAGATCTGTTGCAAGTGAGCATTGAAAGTAGAGTGCAAAAGTCAAATCTATGAACAACCATTGTTTGGTATTTTACTTGTAAAATTGTATGCCTCTATTTTTTAGTTTCAAGATTGTATGAAATAGTAGAACAGTGACAAGGGTAGGTTGGTGCCTACAAACTAAAAAGGTTGGTGCCTCTTGGAAAGTTTGTGGTTTCTAACCAAAGGGGATTAGTGCCTCCTGTGAGTGGGTTCTCACAAACAAACATATGTAATTAAGTGGGTGCTTAATTTACATCATAAACAAACAACAAATTGGTGGTCTTTTCCCTCTGGGTTTCCACGTGAAAAACATTGTGTCAAATGTGTTTTTCTCATGTGATTGTTGCTTGAATACGTGCGTCTGAAATATTGTTGGTTCACTATTTTGTGAATGAATTCTATCACAAGTTAAAGAACATAAGAAGGGATTGTAAGCATAATAAGAAAAAGGAAAAAATAGTTTCTTAATTACTGATTCACTTCCCCCCGAGAAATTCCTTATTTCAACAAGATACTCGAGTGCAAGAGATTCTTGATCGAGTTCACTCAGATGTGTGTGGACCGTTCTCGACATCGTCCACAGCCAAGCACAACTATTATGTAATATTTGTTGATGATTTTTCTCATAAGTGATGGGTTTTATTCATGCAGAAGAAAGATCAAATGTTTTCTAAGTTTTGTGAATTTAAAGCACTTGTTGAGAAAGATACTAGCAAGAAAGTTAAAGCTCTCAGAAGTGATAACGGTGGAGAATATGTGTCGAATGAATTCAAGAACTTATGTGCTTCTGAAGACCTTTGAAGAGAGTTGATAACACCTCATAAACCACAACAGAATGGGTTGGTTGAAAGGAAGAACAAAATTATTATGGGAGCGACATGGGCAATGTTACATGATCAGGGCCTACCATTACACTTGTGGGTTGAAGCATGCAACGCAATTGTTTATTTGTAGAACATAAGCCCTCATTGAATTCTTAGGGTGAGTACACCAGAAGACGATTTTTCAGGGAAGAAACAAGATGTGGCATACTCAAGATCTTTGGTTCATTAGTATACTTCCATGTTACCAAAGATGCACGAAAAAATGCTAGAGCCAACCGCTGAGTTAGACATATTTATGGGGTACACTGATACACCTCACAACTATCGGGTGTACCTACCAATCAACATGATGACAATGGTTTGCATAGATGTGAATTTCAGTGAAGAGAAGGATGTGATATGTTCCCTTGAGAGGAAGCTTGAGCTACATGTAGTTAAGGAGTTTTTAGCTCCAAAGGAGGAACCTCGGGATTATGTGGAGCAACCACATGCAGAGGAGCAGGGAGTGGAAACACCCACTCATGTAGAGACTTCCAAAGATGGGAGAAATTGTACGAAAGAGGCTTACATGTTATTTCATGATGATAGAGGGAATATGGGAATACATACATCACAACATAGATAGAGGAGGTCACCAGAGAGGTACATTGGCTACATGGCTCTGATGAGTGAGAGTGTAAATATTGAGCCATCCACATTCGAGGAAGCAATGCAACAACTAGTGTGGGTTGATTCCATGGTTGAGGAGTATGAATCCATTATTAGAAACAATGTTTGGGAAGTGGTCCCAAGACCAGTAGACAAGTCAGTGATGAGTTCCATATGGATTTACAAGGTAAAGTAAGCAACATATGGGAGTGTGGAGAAACACAAGTCCATATTTTTGGCCAGAGGGTTATTTTAGGTGGAGGGAATTGATTACAATGAGACTTTTGCTCTTGTAGCAATGTACTCGTCAATCAGATCTACTCTAGCACTGTCTGCGCAGATGGGATGGAAGATACATCAAATGGATGTAAAGATAGCATTACTCAATGACATGATTGAGGAAGAGGTGTATATTGATCATCCGGAAGGATTTGAGACTTTCAATAGAGAGTCGCATGTGTACAGACTCAAGCGAGTGTTGTATGGACTGAAATAAGCACCCCGTGCTTGGCACACCAAGATTGACAACTATTTCACCTAGTTGACCTTCACCAAAAGTGAAGTAGATGCGAACCTTTACCATATTGTGGTTGAAGGTAAATTGTTGATTAATATATTATATGTCAATGATTTTATTCTGACAGGTGATGAGAAGTTGAACAAGTCTTGCAAAGAGGATATGGCAAGAGAGTTTGATATGAAGAACTTGGGACTCATGCATTACTTTCTTGGTATGAAAGTATTGCAAGGAGATAAGGAATTGTTTGTTTCTCAGGGAAAATATGCCAACGATATATTGAAGAAGTTCTACATGGAGAGAAGAAAACCCATGGAAACTCCTCTAGCTGGTAACTGGAGGAAGGAGGATGCTACTTCAGGTGAAGTAGTGGAGGCTAATATTTATAGGCAACTTGTGAGTTCTTTTATGTATTTTGTGAACACATATTTGGACATGTGTTATGCAGTTAATCAACTTAGTCAAGCCATGGTTAAGCCAATCAAACAATATTGGAAGGTAGATAAACATGTGTTGAGATACCTCAAAGGCACCACTCAGTTTTTTCTTTGGTACAGAAGAACAGAGGGAGTGAAGCTTCAAGGCTTCATAGATGTAGATTGCGCAGGGAGTCCGTTTGATAGGAAAATCACATCAAGGGGAATCTTCAATATTGGGTCAAAAATAATTTCTTGGTACAAAAGGAAGCAAAGATTAGTTACACTCAATTCCGCAGAGGCATAGTACATGGATGCCAATCAAGAATCTTGTGAGGCTATCTGGATGATGAAGATTCTTGTTGGTTTGTTTGGTCAACAGATGGATCCAATAGTTATTTACTGTGACAATCAGAGTTGTATCAAGCTCTATGAGAATCTATTTTTTCATGATCGGTCCAATCATATTGACATCCGGTATCACCATATACAATATTGAGTGCATAGGAGAATCATGTTGCTGGAGTACATTCCTACAGCCGAGCAAAATGAATATATTTTAACAAAGGCATTTTCAAGAAGAAAATTTGAGTTTTATAGGGGTAGGATTAGGGTAGAAAATAATCCATTTCTTGATCAGAGGGACTGTTAAAAATAACAAGAATAAAATCCTAATTTAGTTTTTCCTTGAATTACATTGGGAATTAAATTGTAGTTATATTCTCATAGAAACTTGTAATAGTTAGCTAAGTTAAGTTGACGTAGTTGGCTTAGTAAATTTGAGTTGGAAGTCTATATAGAGTCATGTAGAGTGATCCCTAAATTTAGGGGCCTATGTTGAGTTCTTATTGAGTTGTAATTATTTAAATCAGTTTAAATGAGTTAAATTCAGTTATACTAGTTCTAACTGATGGAGGAACTAGTGAGAGGTCAAGCAAACTAAATTGGATTTAATTCACATGCAGTGATCAATAAGATAATTGATAATTCACTCAAAATAGCTCATGCATGTTAGTTCAGATGAAGACCCAGTTGACATTAGAGTTCAGGGACAGTGTACTATCAGTTGTAAATTCATCTACATTAAACATGTGATGCATGTAATCAGTAGAAGGCCTAAGGATGTGTTGACTAGAGGACAATGATTACAACTTTTTGTATGAGTACGACTGATGTTCAAAGAGGGAAGACAACTCATACACACGAAGACCAACCTTCAAAATCGCCAAAACAAGATCACAAGAGTGACAAATCAATCAATATGCCAAAAGACGACCGCTGGTCGGACAAGCAAAAAGGTGTAAGGACTCTACAAGAGCTCATGGAATGAGCTCGAGTGTTTGCAACAATCAGTGAAAAAACCAAGGAAGGCTATGAAATTAGGATGCAAGCCAAAATTTTGGAGGGTGTTGCAGCTGCTACAACAAGATGGATTGCACAATTATGAATGAGGAATTTCCCAATTAAATATGGGCTAATTCCCTTGGAAATTGCGCAATGAAGTAGGAGCTTGACAGGCAACATATTTGGCTAAGTATTGGCTCGAGATGGTTTTTGAAGCAGTGGGATAGTTTGTACTTGTGCAAAGATTGTTTGGGTTGAACAAGCATTGTATTTTCTTCTTAGATCTTCTGGTTAATGCAATATACATATATCGGGGTTTTTAGTTGTTGCCTTCCCTTGAAAAATATTGTGTTATGTGTGATTAAAATTATTCCTTTTCTTCTTCGTGATTTCATCGATCATTTTTTGTTTTTGCTGATGACTAGAGTAGATTCAAGTCTTTTGTTTTAGCATATTACATAAGTAGTTTTGATTCTACAGTAAAAGTCTACATGTAGATTTTCAATATGTGGTCATTGACTAAAAGTGGAATCTCTTCTTCATCAATTGTTCTGATTTGGATAGAGCCATTCTCATGACACTTTTCCACTAGATAAGGACCTAACCATATTTTCATCAAATCCCCATTGAAATCCTTGAATATGGAATCATATAGAAGGGCCCAATCACCCTCCTGGAAGGTCCTTTCTTTGATGTTTTTATCATGCCAAATCTTCCTCTGTAATTGAACCACCTCAGTTTGCATGAGAGCTTGCAATCTGAATTCATCAAGAGCATTGAGTTGTTGCAACCTCTCCTGCTAAGGTTTAGTGAAGTCTAGGTCCAATTATGCTACAATTATTAGGGTGTTGTATTCAATTTGAATGGAAAACAATGCCTTTTTGCCATAAACTAACTCAAAGTAAGTGAACCCAATGGTAGTTTTCCCATGTGGTGCTATAGGCCCAAGCAGATTCCACAATTCTGGCTCCCCAAAAGTGTTGGGATGGGGTCATAGGGGTTAAGTTTTGTCAAGTTTTGTAAGTCCTTTTGGTAAATATGTAATTTCTCTGTGATTTATGGAAGCAGAGTGCGAAGATAGAAAGATTCAAAGGGGATTTAGTCCCTTAGGTGGTTAGGTGATAAGAAGGTTTTGAGACCCGCCCATGGTCTGCGGATCATGGTATTGTAAAATCAAAGGCTATAAATAGAAGCGTCATAGCGAATCTAAGATATAATCGATTGATAGAAGATCATTATTGGGCAAGTAAGCTAAGGAAGGAAATGTATGTTTCTTGTACTTAGGTGAAGGGGAAGGCTCCTACAGCTGAGTGCGCAGGGACCTTGGTAAGTCTGCAAGATGAGTGTGCGGGCCCATACAATTGAGTGCGTAGGGAAAAAGAGTTTGTACTTGAACAAATATATCTAAGAAATACAGTTTTGATCTAGAAATTGTGCATCTGTGTATTATTTTTACTTCTGCGGATTTTTGTATTTTCACTCTATATCGCAATTTATATGAATGAATTCTTATCTCATGCACGAAAGTGGTAGATCAATATAATTTATACATGTGATGAATAATTAAAGGCCTTCGCGAAGGTATACAGGCTGTTTAAGTAAATTAATGAAATTATCTATTTCAAAAGGGTTAGGGTTCGTGAAGACATAGCTAAGCCCTAGGAGCCGTAGGAACCTATCACATAGGCCTCTGGATGTAGAAACCTGGTTCTGTCATCCCCCAATACGGTTTCAGGTGAGACTGCAGCCTGCACTATGCAGGTTGTTGCCGAAAGGGCCAATAATTTAGGGTTTTGTTGGTTCATACAACTAACTTTGAACCTGGGTCAGGCCCCAGCAAGCCAAAAAATGGTTCTGTTGTCGAGACCGAGATCTTGATAAGGGATGTGCGATAAGTGGTTCCCCACTAAGAAAGAGATCAAAAAGTGGATCGATCATAAACTTCATGTGTTTGCACAGGAATCCATGCTTATCGGAGGAAGAGTGGTTGAATAGATATCTATTCACAGACGAACACTAAATATTCTTCTGCTCTTTCTCCTATGAATTTCACGAGTGGATGTCTAAATTGGCGGATAGTCAAGGTGCGTGGAAGCGTGATGGCCCTATTGTGTGGACCCCAGAACTGGTGAAACATTTGGAGGCTTCACAAAATAACATCGCCCGGGCCTTCGACCACTGGATCGATAGTATTCTGGGAGGATTCATCACTAAGTTCACGATAAATGCGTCCACCAGCTATAGTGAAGCATAGAACATGTTCTTCAAGGGACCAAGAGGTCAGTACCTGAAATATATGAAGACCTGGATTAAGATGTTATTGTGCAAAAAGCAGGTTATTCCTTTAAATTGATGTTTAGGACTACATGAAGTGGGTGAGCATTCAGAAGGAATGAAGAATCCAGCTCTAAATACAGTCGATTGTTAAGATCTTTTGATAGTGGTGAAGAAGGTAATATTCTAAGAACACCACAAAGCGCACTATAGATCGTAAGTTAGGGTATCTCAGGGATACCTCATCCATCCACTCCACCTCCACCTCCACCTCTGCCTCACACACCTACACCTCCGCCTCCATCTCCATCTCCCCCTCCACCTCCCCCTCCATCATTTAACATGGCGAACACAATGAAGATGCATGTGTTTAAGGGTGTGGGAACTGAAGACCCCAAACAATTTTGGTTTTTCACAGATGATGTATGGATGGCACAACAGATTACTGATGACAACATGAAGAAAGCACAAGTAGTCACAACGCTGCAGGATAGAGCGTTGAGTCAGTACATCAAATTATGCACAGATAATCCCAACACAACTATGCTAGAGACCCAACAAGCACTGAATAGTGAGTTCAAGAAGCCCAAATCTGAGGCCCGGTTTATAATAGAGCTCAAGGAAATCCAGCAGAGGGTAAATGAGTCCACGTGGGACTTTGTGATGAGCGTCAAGAGTTGCAGCAAGGATGCTGCAACTCCTGGGCTACTAGCTTTACTTATCAACCCGGGGTTCCAAGCCAGACTTCTATAGAGTTAGAAGAAGATTGATTCTTTGATGGAAGAAAGGAAAATCTACTCTAAAAGTACTCTACTATAGTAATCGCAAAAAAACCAATATGTAATGCTAAACCACACCATCCCCTAATTAACCATTTAAGATGTTATGCTAAGAAGAGATGTCAAATCAACAATAAACAAATGCTACTATCTAAGATGTAGAAGTAAAAAGCATAAAAAAATACTAATGTGCAAGTAATGAAACTAAACTAACTCTATTTTCACTTTTTTGGTCGTTTTAGGCAAAATCAAGCATGCAAACTAATTTTTCTTGTGGAAGTGACAATGGATTGAAGGTGTTTGAGGATGGCTATAATGTTTATGGAGTGGTTGGATGGTGTGGAGGGGTCCTAGGAGGCCTTTTTGTGACTTCCTAGAGGTTTCCCATCAATTCGACCTCAAAACAGGCCGTTTCAAGAAAACCTACAGGATGTACTAGAAACCTACACGATGATCCCATAGGAATTACAGGAAACCTACAAGATATAGCCGAGAGCTAATTGTGAGGTGTTGGATGTGTTGGGAAGCTTAGGAAATGTGTATGATGGGTGGAATGGAGTGTTAAAAGGGCTAGGAGCACTCAGGAGTCAATATCCAAGATAAGAGATGGCTAGATTCGCTCAATGTGTTTAGGAGAATTTCAATGAAAAATGATGAAAAACTAGTGAGGGTGATGGTGAAACAAGGGATGGATAAGGTGGATGAAGTGGAAGGTGGCTGCTGGTTATGAAGTCTTGGTCTCCTCCTAAAGCACCTGCTCTGCTTAAAACATGCGTGTCTTCCAAAAACTATGCAACAAGATACATTTTCATATACTGGAAAAACATGAATCAATTTCCCATATTATGCATGAAGAAATTTGTTGAAGGGAATGAAAGCATGAGTGAGATCTTATTGCATAAATGGAGATGGAAAAAAATGACAATGAAATATGCCTTGCAACATTAACCAAATATTGAATTAAAGACAACAAACTCCAAAGCTCATAAAATAACTAGAAAGCAAACTATCACATAGCCAATCGAATATACACTACTTGTAATGGAGAAGCATCTAATACGCAAACTAACAACTAAGCTATGAATCTACACTAAGCATACATGTATAACAAAGAGGAGCCTTGGCTTCTAGGGTTGGGCAAAGAGCTTCAACCCTCTGAGTTAACTCAGTGTTGGCTCAAAACAAAATTCATTCTTATTACCAAAACAACATATTACATTAAAATAATTGTCACAAGTCTTGCAGCTCGAAAATAGAGTAGAGTTTTACAATAAAAATAAGAATCCTAAGGTCCTAGGTCTCTCTACTTATACATCTGAAGTCTCCAATGACTTCCTTAAAATTAGGGAGGCTCGACTCCCAAAATCGAGATAAACTGGTGCTTTGTCTTTCACTTGCTCGGCTTCCTTATAGTCCCCATGATTTGGCTGTTTGCACTCAGAGCTGATGGAGGAATATTCAAATGGAGGGGTAGTAAATGAGGAGGATTGATCTCCTATAATCCCTCTCCCTTGTCCCATTCAAGTTTTGACCTTGGTCTTTGCCAAAATTCCTTGCTTTTCTCCTTTAATCCTGCATTAAATGCACATTAGACCACAAAGCAAAATATCCAACTCTAACTCATCTCATAAACAAAATATAATCAAAAGTATACAATAAGTTATGAGAATGGTTTCTTTGAATAAGCTAGGAGGTAAGTTAAGGCTCGTATAATTACCCAATGATGAGGCTCATCATCACCCCCTACTGAAAGTGTTGCTCATCCTCTGAGCAACTTAGTAAATATCCATATACTTCATGGCTCTGGTAGCCTTCCTGACATCCCATGCCTTTGTTGTGGTCTCCTCTTCTTGTTCATAGAAGCATGCTTTGTTTTCTACATCTTCCCACTGCCTCTTTTCTTCTTCTTCTTTTCTCCCTTCTAGCATCCCTAAGAGTAGTGGTGGACTAAGTTTTATGCCTATCTAATTGACGTTCAACCTTTGCATAGATTGCGTATACAAAGGTGTCCTGTTGAGTGCTTCTCTCAAACTTTGAGGGGAGTGATATTCTCTTATCTTTAAGTTGTATAGCAGTGTGTTCCATCTCCTTAGGAAAGCATGTATACTATCATCTCCTAGCAGCCTAAACATGTCGTCAAAATGTGAAATTTCTTGCTCTTGGGCAGCAAGATATCTAGGTGCCAATTGAGGATCATTTACAATCAAATTATGGGTACTGATGAGGGCCATGGGATTTGATTGTTTAGCTCTAATCAAAAGAGGTTTAGTTTGCTCTCTTGCCAATATCCTTTTCATCTCTACAGCCCTTGACTCCTCATGGTTCATCCATGATGCCAGAGCCATTAATTGTAGATCTCCTAGATTGGCATTAGGGTCCCATACATTCATGTCTATGAGGGCCATGTTGTGAAAATAAAACTCAGCCATTTTGGCCCTGTCCTCTAGTGTACTTTGATCACAAAGATCAATAAACTGCCTTTAGTCCTGAAATGGCATGGTTCCCCACTATGCTAGTGTCTTAATCTGAAACTACAACCATTTTTATTTGAGGTAGAGAGCATAAGATTTAGCTGGAATCCTACACTGGATTGCCTCCAAGTAGAGGATAGCCATACATGCTAATTCGTTCTCTCTTTCCTGTAGTTGTCCCCTCAGCCATGCATTTTCTATCTCTAGTTGATTTCTCATTATAGCTTCTATGTCCCTTAAGCCACTTAGCTCTTTGCCCATTTATTTGAGTTTCTACTCCATGTTCCTAATGTCTTCCACCCCCTTTGATTTGGTGATCTGCATCCATCGATGAGTTCTGGCCCTCTCCTTCTCAAGCTCGAAGAACAGTGGATGGAAAATTTTTGAGGTATGACTGTGCCTCCTTCAATAAACAGGTAATAGGAGTCTAGGTTAGGTTGGGGGATGGGTTATTTTGTCTCTGGGTCCTCCTCTTTAGATTCTTGTTGCTCTCCTACCTTTATTTCCAATTTTTGTGCCTCCTGTATATTCAGCAGAACATCCTATAGGACTGTTTTTGCTTCCTATAGATTTTGTTGTGGATCCTGTAGGATTGCCTAACCCTTTGAGAAAGTTGATCTAGTAGCAGGCCTCCTTACATAGGTGATAAGGGACTTAGGGGAAGGCATTTTGTCTTTTTGTGTAGGGGAATCTTCAATCTCAATAGGAATTTTGGTTGATGTTTGTGGCTTCCCCTATCTTATTCTTGTGCTCT
>APFE030987624.1:56160-80593 GCA_000404065.3 Pinus taeda
AATTTGAAATTGTTTGTATATCTTATGGTTACTTACTAAAAACTCAAAAAATGAGATTGTTTTCAGCAACATTGAATGATAGATCTCTTAAATGGTTCATGAGTTTAGGGACTAATTCAATAAGATCATGGAATTATATGCCAAAGATATTTCTAGAAAAATATAAAGATAATGATCTTAAGGAAGAAATCTTTAGAATGAATCAAAGAGAAGATGACAGCCTTGAGTATCTAATAGAGAGTTTCATGTATAATGTTAAGAGGGAAAAACTACATCATTTAGGACATGACACACTAAAAATCCTCTTAATTAGAACAATTAGGGATGAATGGATTAATCTCCTTGATCTCATCATGATGTATACCAATTATGATTTGAAGAAATTTCTTAAACATGCAAACACATATCAAGAAGAAGGGCAGGAGTAAATCAATCAGCATTAAGATCGGTAAGTCAAGCTAAACTTGGAAATTTTCTTAATAACTTTTAAACATAAATTCTTAGCAATTTAAGTGAACAAGTAAAAATGTTAAGAATACAAAATGAGCAAAAAGAAGATGTTGATATTTGTGTTGTCCATGCAGAATCACATGATGTTAAACATTGTCCATCATTACGAAGGTTGGAGGAAGTTCACCAAGAGGACAATGGATGAAGTCAATTGCCAATGCAGTTATGTTATGTGGCTCCAAGAGGGCCATGTCAGCCTATTCAACCTAATATGATACAAGATCCTAATTCACAATTACAAGCTTATACACATCCATCTCAAAGTAATTGGAGAACACCCTTTCCTTTGCAACATTGTCCATTTCAACCCCAAAACCAATCTTGGCAACAAGGTTGGCAAGAAACTTATGGGAGCCATCCACAATATCCTCAGTATTTTCCTCAATATACTCCATACCCAATGCCATGTTATCCTTACCATTCACCTCCACCACAACCACATTCATCTCAAATATACACTCCCACTCAACTACCTGTACCAGCATTTCCAAAACCACGCATTGAAGTAGCTCGGCCCACTTACAATGTTGAGGTACAACACTTCCAAATATCTCCTCTTGATCTCAATGGTATTCATCTCATCCTAGGAAGAACATTACAAAAAAACAATTCTCTTGATGACATTGAAGGACAACATGCAAAAAAAGAAGATTCAAAAGAGAATATCAAGGAACCATGGGCTGCATTTGATGAAGAGCAGACATCAAAATCAGAGATTGAGAAATCTCCTTCATGGTCACCATCAAATCCTCCTTGTATTCAAGAGAACAATCAGCGAAAAGAGGAAGATTTGAAGGTCATGGTAGAGGAAGACATGAAGAATGATCCAGATCAGCAAGTGGACCAAGGACATCACAACAATATTGAAATATGGTTCCAGACAATCACTAAGTTGCAGTAATACTCTCTTCTTAAATTGTGTTTGATATAATCAAAGTCAAAGGATTTGATCACTCAAATTCAGGTACATGTCAAAACATACATTTCAAGCCTACACATTAGTTTTTTTTCATCTTGATGTGCACATGGCTCCATTGGAAGTATTCTTATACTTGAAAGTGATTTTGTTTTTCAAGTAGAGTAGGGTAGAAAAAAATCAAAAATAAGAGAAAATCTCAGGTGAAAACCTCCTTTGAGGTGCGTGATATTGGCTCATTGGTTGAAAACCTCCATGAGATGATCAATGGGTTGAAAAAAACAAGAGAAAAAGAAAAGATCCTAGGTGAAAGCCTCCTTTTAAGGTGCCTAGGCAGACCTACTAGTTGAAAACCTCATTGAGGTGGCTATTAGGCCTAGAAGAAAAAAAAAGGAAAAATAAATAAAAAATTTGTGCTCCATGTATCTCTCTGATGAATGTAGGTGCCTGCCAACATCTACAAGCAACAAAAACAAGTTAGCACCAACAAAAGAAAAAATTGGTCAAAATTCTAGTCAAAAGAAGTCAAATTTTGACTTTCTCCTCCTTTGCTAAAATTCTCCAACATGACCAAGGCCATGCAAATCCATCACCCTCATCTATTTCCACTATCCACCCATCATTCTCAAAATTTTCCCATTCAGTTTCCTTGTTGTCCTAAAAAACTACAGGAATGCTCTGTTTTACTATAGGAAACAAAAATACATAGAGCATAAATTTATTTTTTCCATAACTTGAAAACCATGCATCCATTTGTCAAGTTGTTTTAGGTGGAGATTCATATGGATGATGGTAACATTCTCAAGTGATTTCAATAAATTCCAGTGCACAGTTTTTGATAAATAGGCCTCCATCACCGATATCCATTTTTGAATTTTCTCGATATTCGTGCATCTGTTTAAAAATATGTTTCATGGGGAGATGCATATGGATGATAGTAACATACCCAAGAAGCTTCATTAAATTCTAGTCTACGGTTTCCAAGAAATATACCTCCATCACCTTCAGCCATTTTTAATTTTTCTCGAGATCCGTACATCCATTGGCCAATATTTTTTATGGGGAGGTTCATAATGATGATGGAAACATGCTTAGTAAGTTTTAGGTCAATACATTCTACCATTTGGGAGATATGGAAAAAAAAAGTCTACTACAAGAGGTTGTCTTGGTTGTCTCTAAAAAAAATGAAAAAAAAAAAGGAGAAAAGAACATCAAAGGGGAATACCAGCTGCCTACCTCACCTGCCACTCCATGACTACACCTTCCACTCATTCCAATACCTGTTCACCCTCAGAGCAGAGGAAGGATGAAAAAAAATTCAAGAAAAAGGCAGCTACAAGACATCTTGTAGTTTTCCTGTAGGAAATCCTTTTAGCAGCAGTATTCTTATACAAAAAAAAAAAAAAAAAAAAAAAAAAACAAACAAGCAAACAACAAACAAAAAAAAAAAAAAAAAAAAAAAAAAAAAAAAAAAAAAACTCTCCAGACCTGACCTTCGACACAATGATTGAGAGAGAAATACACTGGAAAATACGATCTGTGTGAGCATTTGGCGAGGTGGACTAAAGCTTGGGGAGAGGAACCTCAACCTAAATGGGTGCACATCTTTTGTCATACTTTGGATACCATTCTAATGAACTAGTACTTGGAAACTGAGTTGTGCCATGGGATGACCGAGTGGGATATCCTCAAGGAAATTTTCTGTTGACCTTCAGCTTTGAGGATGGCTTTGAATGTATTGATGAAGTGCTCCAAGAAATTAAGGATGCAATCTTTTGAATGCCTAAGGAACCAGTAGAATGGGTTCAACCAGACAGGAATACGCAGCTACGCTATGCGTCGAAATGTTATAAAGTGACCGCAGAAGAAGAAGATGATGATCCTAGAAATATCAACATTCCGGAGTCTGAGGGATAGCGTGAAGTTGAAGGACCTAGAGTAGCAATCCCTGACATAGCAGAGCCTTTGAAGACTAGACAGGTAAACATTGGATCAGATGTGCAACTGAAGTTTATGAAGATAGGCGACTATTGGGATGAGGATACAACTAATAAGGCCGCAGAACTGTTGTGTGAATACAACCTAATCATAGGTACACTTGGCTTGAGGATACAACTGATAAGGCCACAGAACTGTTGCACAAATACAACTTGATCATAGTTTTCATAGATCTTTAAGTTAGACTAATTAGGGATAGTAGTTGACTTGGGTGTGATGAAGATTACCTTGAAGCCAGATGTGAAGCCTGTAAAATAGTGACCCTACCGTTTGAATCCAAAATATAAGGAAAGGGTGTGCAAGGAGTTGGACAAAATGCTAGAAGCTGGGATCATTGAGCCTGTGGAGGAGTAAGACTGGGTAAGCCCTATGGTAGTCCAGGAAAAGAAGCAACAAGATGAAATCTGGATATGCATAGATCTGAGGAAGCTCAATGATGCGTGTGTCCATGACCCGTTCCCAACACCATTTATAGATGAAGTCCTAGAGAATGTTGGAGGGCAGGAAGCCTATTCATTCTCTGATGGGTTCTCAAGGTACCATTAGATCAAGATTGCATTGGAAGATCACAGCAAGAACACCTTCACGACAGAATGGGGATGTTTTCAATACAGAGTAATTCCATTTGGATTGAAGAATGCACCTGCGATATTCTCATGGGTGGTAATTGCAGCTTTTAAGGGATTTATCCATAAGTTCTTAGAAGTCTACTTTGATGACTGGACTTTATTTGGTTTGGTAAAGGTCCATGTTGCAAGTTTGTGCCTCATGTTGGATACCTGTCACAGACATTAGATCACCTTGAATCTAAAAAAAATGCATCTTCTGTGTCCCTTATGGAATATTGTTGGGTCATGTGGTTTGCAAGCAAGGATTGATGGTATACCCCACCTAGATAGTTGTTATTGTCAACTTGGAGGCCCCGAAGAATGTAAAACAGTTTTGCATGACACTGGGCCATACATGGTATTATCGAAAATTTATCAAGGCATATGCGCAAATCACTACGCCAATGGAGAAACTGTTGAAGAAAGATGCTACATTTTGCTGGGATGAAGAGTGCCAAAACAATTTAGATATGATAAAGAACAAAATGGTCACCGCACCCATTCTAGTATTTTTGGATTGGAAAGAGGAGTTTCATGTTCATGTGGACGCTTCTTGTATTTCTCTAGGTGTGGTGCTGACCCAACTAGGTGAAGGTGATATTGATCATCCTATAGCGTTTGTGAGTAGGAAGTTGTCTAAGGTGGAGAATAAATAATCAATTATAGAGCACGAAGGATTGGATATGGTGTACAGGCTACAGAAATTCCAGCACTATCTGTTACGTGCGCACTTCAAGATGTATACAGACCATTCTGCTCTAAAATACCTGGTCAATAAGCCTGTGTTTGGGGGGAAGATATGCAGATTGTTGTTTCTCTTTCAGGAATACGATTTTGAGGTGATTGTGAAGCTCGGACAGTTGAATGTTGGTCCTGATCATTTCTCCCAGATTAAGACGGGTGATGAGCCTACTAGTTTGGAAGAAGGGTAGCCCGATGCACAACTCTTTGTTGTTTGTGTTGCAGACGATCACTTTGCTAATATAATCTAGTTTTTAACAACTGGCACAACCCGAGAGGGATATTCTACACAACAGAAAAAGGAGTTGGTGGTTCACGTGGCTGATTTTTCTGTGATCATTGGACACCTGTATAAAATGGGCCACGATGAGATACTGCTTCGATATGTCCCATAATTTGAACGACCAAGCATCCTTATAGAAGCACATGGAGGAGTAGCGGGAGGCCACTATGTCGAAAAAGCAACCGCGCAGAAGATCCTATGCACAGGACTTTGGTGGCCAACGATGCATAAGGATTCAAAAGAGTATTATAGGGTGTGCAATGCTTGCCAAAGGATGGGGAAACCATTGGAGAGGGATGAATTTCCCTTAAATCCACAAATAACTTTGAAGGTGTTTGATAAGTGGGTGATTGATTTTGTTGGTCCAATCCAACCACCAGGGATAAATACTGGAGTGTGATATATCATCACAGCAACTAAATACTTGACACGATGGGCGGAGGCTCAACTGGTAAAGGACTATAGCACAACTACCACTGCGAAGTTTATTTTTGAATTTATCTTGTACCGATTTGGCTGCCCTAAGATATTAATGAGCAATAGGGGCACACACTTCTTGAATGAAATGATTTCCACGATGCTTGAAGAATTCCAGGTCTATTATCAGAAAAGTACGCCCTATCACCCTCAATCTAATGGTATGGTTGAAGCCTTCAACAAAATCCTAGAGAGCGCTTTAACAAAGGTTTGCAACACAAAGCGAAATGACTACAATGTGTGCATACCAGCAGTCCTGTGACCATATAGAACCACTTGTAAAAAGCTAACAAGCCAAACCCTTTTCAACTTGGTCTATGGGCAGGAGGTTGTGATGCCCATGGAATATATTGTGTCGAGTCTGCGGATTGCAACACTGACCGATATGACTGATCATGAGATTATGGAGGAGCTCCTCGTGCAGCTGATGGAATTGGAGGAGGATCGAGTTTTAGCAAGATTTCACCAACAGGTGCAAAAGGAGCACAAAAAGGCATGGCACAATCGACATATAAAGTAGTGCACCTTCCAGGTTAATGATTTGGTCTTATTATATGACAACAAATTTATGAAATTTCCTAGAAAGTTTCAAATGCATTGACTTGGACCTTATGTGGTAAAGGAAATTACAGATGGTGGCACAGTTCAACTTGTAAAGCTGAATGGAGAATTGTTTCTAGGCAGAGTCAATGGTAGTCAATTGAAGTTGTACACGGGTGATCCCTCCCCTGCACAATGACTATATGATGGCAGGATATTCTTAATACTCCAAGCAGCTGCAAGGAAGTACGGGACTATAGACTACACTGCCAAAAATTGGGAAGCTGAAGTAAGATGATTGCACGATGGAAGAAAGTAGGGCACCGAGGGGAGATGTGCCACAAAGGTTGGTTTTGCGTAGCCTGGTCAAAAAGTAGTCATTGGACACACTGTAAATGATTGGATGGAAAAATTTCTGTTAAAAGGAGTGGGGAAGGCTCATTTATGGGGAAAATCTTTGGAAATCTGCCACCAAAGATGCATTAATGATAGAAATTTGGAGTGAATGGTTGGATTCGAATTCAAATTTTCCTATAAATTTGGGAGGCCGCCCAGCATTCGAACACTTTGTTGTCAACGATTTTGCCTTAATATTTGCTACCATAATGAATTTTGTATGTCTAATAAGGTTTGGGAGGACATCCTAACATGGCCGAAGTTTTTCAACTTACTTTATGGCACCGTGAGATTATCTTTGAGAGAATGACTGCCACTCCACCCGCAATCTAAGCCGCGCCCTCTGAAGCCGCACCCTCCGCTGAAGTAATTCCCTCTGATTCTAAGAGAATTCTGACTACGATGCCTAGGTAACCTAGACCTAAGCCCCCTACAGCTAATAAAAAACATTAAAAAGGACAACAAGTTCCAGTGAGGCAATCACTGCGAAAAATTCCCACAGAGATCTGTGAGAAAGGGAAAATGGACAAAGCGCAGTAGCCACATGAGCCCCTTGATTTAGATGAAGAAGAACTTCACAGAGGCATCGAGGAGATGGATGCCAAAGAGGGTGAGCCTATTACTCAGCTCCCGAACTACGCAAGGGCACATCCAAGGTGCCTAAAGACCCAAATAATGTGAAATTCATGATCCCTACACCACTGTTGCCAGAGAAGGTGGTGTTTGAGGGTGCAATGTTGGGCCACATTCTATCACTCAATCTAGAGGATTGGGATTTAGGGGATCATGAGAAGTTCCCTCAATTGGCACCAAACAAATATTTTGCAAAAATCTATTATGAGGAAACCAGGGTTACACACTCAGAACCTATGAAGCGGGTCATGGGAGTTAAGAAAGTGGGCCTTCTGAACATGCTCTAGGTGTCTCACTTCAGTCGTACAATCATTAACACTATATTTTTTAGGAAATTACTCACCCTGGTGCACGATGGGTGTCTCTGGCAGGGAGAACCCATCCCTATTACTGACATATTGATCCACCGAATCACCTTCCTGCCCTATCAAGGTGTGGATCAAGCAGAAGCATTTGGATGGAAAACAAAGGAGAAGCAACTCACCAATTAGATCAAGAGCAAGTTCGGGCTGGTTAAGAAGTCACATGGATATTCCATTCACTCCATTTCAAACCCCACAATGTAGTTTATCGCTCAAATATTGGCATGCAAAATCACGTGGAAGTGTCGCGTCGATGAAATTTCAGTGCTAGTGATCTCCTTGGCTGCATAATGTGCCAAAGGAATCCAATACAACTAGGCTCAGTACCTGTGCAAGGAGTTCTTGGAGAATTGTTGTGAGGCCCAAGATGAGGGCAAGGAATTTCATTATGCTTGGTTTTTATTGTTTATAGTTTTAGTAGCACGGAGGACATCGGAGGATAGTCAGTTTTGTCCTCAAGAACCAGACCTCCCGAAGGCAGCAAAGTTCACTTCGCTCTGGCCAAAAAAATATGCAGCGCAGGTTACAAAGACCAAAATGTTCTTGGTCGTGGAAATGGATCAATGCAAGGTGATCAGCCAAAGGTCAAGGCTGTCACCTACCTTACATGATCAAATTGAGCCCTACGCCAACTTGCGCTACAATGCTTACAAAATTTTGTGTGAGTACGACCGATGTTCAAAGAGCGAAGACAACTCATGCACACAAAGACCAACCTTCAAAATCGCCAAAACAAGATCACAAGCATGACAAATCAATCAATATGCCAAAAGACGACCGCTGGTCAAACACGCAAAAAGGTGTAAGGACTCTACAAGAGCTCACGGAATGAGCTCGAGTGTTTGCAACCATCAGTGGAAAAACCAAGGAAGGCTTCGAAATTAGGATGCAGGCCAAAATTTTGGATGGTGTTGCAGCCACTACAACAAGATGGATTATAGAATTATGAGTGAGGAATTTCCCAATTAAATATGGGCTAATTCACTTGGAAATTGTGCAATGAAGTAGGATCTTTCCAGGCAACAGATTTGGCTAAGTATTGGCTCGAGATGGTTTGTGAAGCAGTGGGATAGTTTGTACTTGTGCAGAGATTGTTCGGGTTGAACAAGCATTTTATTTTCTTCTTAGATCTTCTGGTTAATGCAATATACAGATAATGGGGTTTTTAGTTGTTTTTTTCCCTTGAAAAAATTGTGTTATGTGCGATTGAAATTCTTCCTTTTCTTCTTCGTGATTTCATCGATCATTTTTTGTTGCTACTGATGAGTAGAGTAGATTCAAGTCTTTTGTTTTAGCATATTACATAAGCAGTTTTGAATCTACAACAAAAATCTACATGTAGAGCTTTAATCTGTGGTCATTGACGAAATGTGGAATTCCTTATTCATCAATTTCTCTGATTTGGATAGAGCCATTCCCATGAAACATTTCAATTAGATAAGGACCCAACCATATTGTCATTAACTTCCCATTGAAATCCTTGAATATGGAATCATATAGAAGGGCCTAATCACCCTCCTCGAAGGTCCTTTCTTTGATGTTTTTATCATGCCAAATCTTCCTCTGTAATTGAACCACCTCAATTTGCATGAGAGCTTGCAATCTGAATTCATCAAGAGCATTGAGTTGTTGCAACCTCTCCTGCTAAGGTTTAGTAAGGTCTAGGTCCAATTATGCAACAATTCTTAGGGTATTTTATTCAATTTCAATGGAAAACAATGCCTTTTTGCCATAAACCAACTCAAATGAAGTGAACCCAGTGGTAGTTTTCCATGTGGTGTTATAGGCCCAAGTGGCTTCCACAAATCTGGCTACCCAACACTGTTGGGATGGGGTCCCTCGGATTAAATTATGTCAAATTTTGTAAGTCCTTTTTGTAAATATTTAAATTCCCCACGATTTGTGGAAGCGGAGCGCTGAGATAGTGAGAGTCAAAGGGGATTTAGTCGCTTAGGTGGTTAGGTGATAAGAAGGTTTTGAGACCCACCCATGGTCTGCGGACCACGGTATTGTAAAAGCAAAGGCTATAAATAGAAGAGTCATAGGGAGTCTAAGATATAATCAATTGATAGAAGATCATTATTAGGAAATTAAGCTACGACAAGAAAGGTCTGTTTCCTGCAATTAGGTGAAGGGAAGGCTCCTGCAACGGAGTGCATGGAGACCTTGGTAAGTCTGCAGGCTGAGTGCGCAGGCCCCTGCAGCTAAGTGTGCAAGGAAAAAGGGCCTATACTTGAACGAATATATCTAATAAAGACATTTTTTATCTAGCAATTCTGCATCTGTGTATTTATTTTTGCTATAAAATTATATATTACAAAGAAATGGAACACATAAAAATATTGCAGAAATATAAACACAGAAAACACATAAAACAAGAGAGGAACAAATATACGCGGTTCACCCAATTTGGGCTACGTCCATGGAGAAACATCCAGTCCTTCCTTTTATATTATCTAGCAAAATGAAGAGGTACAACCTACAATAGATCCGTTGTAATTCTCTCTTCGGTCTCACACAATCTCCTCTCCCTTTCTCACTCGGAATACACATATACATAGCCACAATACAATTACCTCATATATAGTGAGGGCTTGTGTTCTAGGGAAAAACATCCTAAATTAAACATAACTTCTATTGTCAGATTTCTGGCTAATGAACGACCTTGGACCCCCTTGGAGGCACGCAAAAATGATCGGCGTTGTCGTGCCATTACGAACTAGGGTCCAACGTGGTGATACCTTTGAATAAAGAAGATAATCAAGCTCCACACCGAACAATTTTTACTTCTGTAGCTTTCTGTATTTTCGCTCTGTATCACAATTTATATGAATGAATGCTTATCTTATGTGTGAAATTGGTAGATCAGTATAATTTATGCATGTTATGAATAATTAAAGGCCTCCACAAAGGTATAAAGGTTGTTTACGTAAATTATTGTAATTATCTATTTTAGAAGGTTTAGGGTTCACCAAGACAGAGCTAAGCCCTAGGAGCCGCATTAACCTATCACATAGGCCTCATGATGCAAAAACTTAGTTTTTTCATCCCCCAATATTGCTTTGGGTGAGACTATAGCTTGCGCTACGCAGGTTGTTACTGAAAGGGCCAGCAATTTAGGGTTTTGTTGGTTGGCGCAACTAACTTTGAACATGGGTTAGGCCTCAACAAGCCAACAAATACCTTTTACTGTTGTTGACAAATTTAGTTAAGACGTTCTCTAAAGCTCTATTTTTCACTTCTACTTGCCCATTTGCTTGAGGATGATAAGGTTTGAATTTTTTGTGCTTTATATGATGTTGCTCCATTATTCCCTCAATCTGATTTGAAGTGAATTGATCCCCTTGATCAGTGACCAACTCCCTCGGGAATCCATGCTCATAAAATATGTTTTCTCTTAGAAACTCTTCCACATTATTCTTTGTTGCTACTTTTACTGCCCTTACATCGGCCCACTTTGTCAAATAATCAGTGCACACCATGATGTATCTCATTTGTTCAGACGGGGGATAAATTGGACCAATGAAATCCATGCCCCACTTTACAAATGACTCAAGAGTCACTCTAGGTTGTAGGGTAATTTCATCCTTTCATGTAGGCTTTCCCATCCTTTGGCATTCATCACATCTAGCAGTGTATCTTCTAGCATCTTGGTATAGAGTAGGGAAATAGTAGCCTACTTAAAGAATTTTGAAGGTTGTCATCTTGGCAGGAAAATGGCCCCTATAGGGTCCATCATGGAAAGGTGAGAGGATATCAAAGACCTCATCTTCCCTTACACACCTCCTCAAAATCTTATTTGTTCCCAATCTAAAAACATTGCCCCCAATCCAAGTGAAAGGGGCACTTTTTCTAACAATTCTTCTCTTCTCCTTAGAGGAGAGATTAGGAGGGAGTCTCACAACAACCAAGTAATTTGTTATATAAAAAAAACAAGGAGACATTAGTGAAATTAAAAATATGTGCTCATCCAAAAGTCGATCATCTATCATCTCCTCATTTCCTATAGGCAAGGTTAGTCTAGACAAAAAAATATGCAACCACATTTTCCTTTCTTGGCTTGTCAACAATTGCTAAATCAAATTGTTGCAAAAATAATATGCATCTAATGATTTCAGTATTGAAATAAATTTTTTTCATTAAATACTTAATGATTGTAGGATCAATATGTACAAAAACTTGGTATCCTGTGATATATTTCCTAAACTTGTTCAAAGAGTGTGCAACAACTAAGATCTTTTTTTTAGTAACAATGTAGTTGAGTTCAAATTTGGATAGATTTTTACTGCTAAAATATATGGCATAGGGAAACTTATCTTCCACTTATCCCAAGGCTACTCTTATATCCTTTTCAGATGCATTTGTGTGGATGTGGAAGGGCAAGGCCCAATTTAGACCCCTAAGAATTGGTGTAGTGGTCAATTTCTCCTTCAGCTCTTTGAATGCCTCTTGAAACTTATATGTCCAACAAAAGTCTTAATATTTAGTTAACAATCCAAACAAAGGTGAAGACAACTTACTAAAATCCTTAATAAATCTCATATAATATTCAACAAGTCCAAGGAAACTTCTAATATCCCTTTGTTTATGACGGACAGGGACCCTTTTGATAATGGAAATCTTGTTAGGGTCAACTTTGATCCCTTCCTTGGAGAGGAAGTGACCTAGGACAATCCTTGCATTCATAAAAAATCACACTTTTCTGGAATCAATGGGATATTCATTTCAATGCATTTTTTTAAAACTTTGCATAAGTTAGAGAGAGCTTCATGAAAAACATTCCCATAGGGAGTGAAGTCATCCATATGAATTTCAATTGTGTCATGAACAAGATTAGCAATAATAATCAACACTTCCCTTTGAAAGGTAGCAAGAGAATGACACACGCCAAATGGAAGGAATCTATAGGAAAAGGTCCCCCATGGACATGTGAAGGTGGTCTTATCCTGATTCTCACGGCTGATCTGAATTTGATTATACCCACTAAAACAGTCCAAGAATGAAAATAACTTCTTCCTTACAAGACCATCCAAAACTTGATCAATAAATGGCAGGGTAAAATGATATTTATTTGTATCCTTTTTTAGTTTGCTATATTCAACACAAATTATCCACTTCCCATTCTTAATGGGTACTATAACAAAAGGAGACACCCACTAACTATCTGAAATAGGATAAATGAACCCTGCATCCAATAAATTCTGTAGTTCTTCTTTCATAATGTCTTTAAGGGAAGGGTTCATTCTCCTATGGGGTTGGCACACATGTTTACATCCCTCTTTAATGTAGATGTGTTGTGTACAAACTGAGGGATGCACCTCTTTAATCTCTTTATATTCCCAAGAAAAAGCATCAAGGTGTTTCCTTAACACATTGAGTACTTGCTCTTCTTGCTCTGCTAAGAGGGAAGGATTGATTTTTAGGGTTTTGGACGGACTGATTTCCACAATATTAGTATGATCTTGACCAGAACCAACAGTGAGTTTGGCCCATCGGTTGTTCTTAAGTTTCCCTAAGGATTCATCTACTAGCACATCAATTAGCATCTCAATAGGAGGTTGGCTTTATAGAAGGTTACCAATAAGGTCATCCTCATTTAGCTTCCTGCTTCCTACAATGGTGTCTAACGTACATATTGGGTTGGGGGTTGAATAATACGAATCTTCCTCTTCTTCTTCCTTTACCCACATAGGTAAATCATGCTCAAAAAAGCTCTGAGAAGGGGGGTATAATACAAGTTGCTTTGTAAGGTGCCCATTTTTAATTATCATATTTCCAACCCTGAAAATAATGTAAGCATCAATAGTAGCTAACTAAAGTCTCCCCAAAATGAGAGGATATCCAATAAACTTGGTTTTGGGTTGGAGTACAAGGAAATGTGTGGGATACTCCTAGGAATCAATGGAGACCATCACATCCTCAATAACACCTTTAGGGGATATTGTGGATCTGTCTGCAAGTCGCAGCATTGTGGTGGTTTATCTCAAGGCTCCTTGGAGGTCAAGCTTCAACGTAGTTTCCCTGGTCATGGCATTGATTATATCCACAAGGTTAATCAATGTGTTTGGGACTACAATACTATTAATTTTTACATCCACTACCAGGCTACCAAGATCCAAATACTTTGGGGAGATGACCTTCCCAAGAATTATAATTGACAACTTCCCAACAACATTGATAGTGGGAGCATATTTTGTTCTTCTTCTAGGCCTCTTGGAACACTCTTCCTTGATAAACTTTTTATAGATGGGGACATATTTGATGGCTTGAAGAAGGGGTTTTTTAACACAAATATTCTTCAATTATCCCAAAAGTTCAACCTCTTCTGGGGTGTGTTGTTTAGGTTGGACCAACCTTTCAGGTTATGGAGGTATATTGGCTTGAGGGGCATTGGCTTCCTTCTCTTCTTCAATATCTTCAGATGGAGAAGGTGGGTGAGAATCTAGAATTACTTTCCCAAACCTAAGATTGATTTCCTAGATCTCCACAGTATAAACATGATAGGATGTTTCCCCACTATAGACTTTTTGGGCCTGCTTTTTTTCCATATTTAGATTGGGTTAGGTAGGCATCTAAGGTTGCTTGGGAGGATTATTTTGGGGTAGTTTTGGTTGAGCTGGAGGATGAGGCATTAAGGTAGTTAGTTAGGCTTCCTAAGGCCTCCATCGTTGTGAAGGGTTGCCCTATTAAGGAGGTTGAGGTTGATATGGCTGGAAGGGTGGATTAACAAGTTGAGGAGGATACTAAGGACGATAGGACCAAGGAGAAGGCATGGACCAAGGTGAGTGGGTTGGAGGATACCAAGAATGAAAGGATTCACTTTGGTTTGGATTCAAAAAAAAAATGTGCATCTTTCATGCCTTGTTGATATGGTCGAGGGCATTGTGGCCTCCTTTGGTGTATGAAACAATGATTCTCCAAGCCACTCTATCCCCCTTATGTCATTATCCAAAAAATTTCTTTCCTAGACACATGATTTTGAAATTAGAGGCTTCTCTGTAGCATAAGTCCTTATTAAAATTTCATCTCTCACACCAACTAACATTAGATCATAATTACAACCTGAAATGAGACTTGCACCTATTTGTCTATTATTTAGAGATGTGAATGGTGGAATTTCCATTAGAGCGTCGTTAGCATGTGGAATAGGTTAAACTCCATCCACAATCCAAGCATCTTAACTAGTGAATTCTCGATCATGTAGTCCCATATGGAATTGTGGCCCTTTAATACCACCCATATGTGGAAGTAAACCCATTTGTGCAATATCATGTAAGGTGGCATCATAGGTCCTCCCACACTGTGATCAAGTGGTGTCAATTCTTCGTCCCAAATGTCCCATATTGGTATCTTGAGAGTGGCCTCCATGTCCATGTATTTCTTGCAAAACATCATGACATACTTCCTCTGTTTCCTTGGGGCCCTTAAATTTCCTCTTTTGTTTCCATCCATTCTTCCTCAAATCAATTAGATCCTTCAACATGAACCTCAACCTAGAGGGAATCCCTTGGTTATTGGATATTTTTTCTATCACATTGAAGTAAGCATCAATATTTTCCTTTTCCTTTGAATGGTCAATCACATGACTAGTAGTGATCATTACTTTGCACAAAGCTTCAACATTTTCCTCTTTTGGATGTTGCAATTCACCAAAAACTTTACTGCCACCTTTTGGTACAAATCCTTAAAACTTGGAACAATTTTTTTGACTTTTATCACTACCATATCTAAACTAATGCCTTAGGAGCTTGTACTCATTATTGTGAATAACAAGATTTTCCTGTATTGTTCTTCAATGGAAGTGAAGCCAAACGCTGCAACCCAACCGCTTTCAAATGCACTATCTCCTTGGTTATTTACAATGATGATTTCTATCAATAACCTTCTTTGTGTGTTGGAATAACAAATGAAAAAATGATTGTTAATGGATTGGATGAAAAGTAATAGATACAATGAAAATTTTCTAGGGCTAAGATTAAATCTATCATGTGGTTCTAGAATTAATCCTTGAACTATTATTTTATCTACTTGTGCAATTTGATCACAAATACAAATTACATCAATTGTCATGAAGCAGTTGATTGTACTTATGTTATTGATTGAGGTGGATATTCTAGCATTGTTTCTTATACAATATTCACAAATATTATAGGAACCCCAACCCTATTTCTTGATCCAGAGGATCAATTTAGTGCTCAAAATTCAAAGTGTGTGATAGAGCTTGAAACCTAAACAAATGGATAGATCTCAAAGATATGAATCTAACGCAATTTTTTTCACTCAAAATTGATATCATATGCTCTCGATATTATGTTCTGATCAAATTCCCAAACAATGGAGGGCCACGTGGACCAACAAGGGGTTGGCACATGGCCTCCGAAGGTTGATTCAAAAATTTGTTTGGAGCTCGAGCAGCCAAGTGGGTCGAATCCGTGACCTAGAAGCACACAATAACATGCCTGCACCACTATGCCATTGCTTTGGTTCTTAACATCTATGTTCTAAGCCACTATATAAAGTTTCCATAGCACGCAATTAGGGGATAGGGTCGAGGTAAGCACTAGCCCCTGTCCACCCAAGCGCCCATGGGACTGCATATGGAGGGACCAAGGGGCTAGGCCTTAGCCTAACCCATAGCCATAGCCTACAACACAAACCCCGTCAGAGCCAACGCTAAAACCAAAGGTGGAAGGTTGAAGGGGGCCGGCCCCAGGGTCACATGGAACACCATAGCACCGAGCACATGAAAAATAGGAGGGGGCTAGCCCCAAGGCACATGATAGCTATAAGACCGTAGGTGCGACAGAGATAAGGAGGCCACCCCCAAGTCACAGGGACCCAATATGACCAGGGAGCGACAAACTAAAGAGGCACGAAGTTAGGCCCTAGAATCTTGGCACCCAATGCGGTCACATGAGCCAACGTGACCAAAAATTTTGGAACTAGGGGCTCAATGGGTGGATTAACAATCCTACAATTTTTCCCTTTGGGCAGGATTGTAGGCCATTTTTGCACATTGGTTCCAAGTTTGGGGCGCTCAAGCCAGATTTGGGTCGAATTGTAGGATGACTAGCCATAGAATTTGGGAAAAACTTGTAACAAACATAACTTTCTCAATTTTTGGCTAAATGAGGTGCATAAAGAACCTATATGGGGGGTTTTTGACAATTCTGGATCCATTGGAGACACTAGTTTTGCTGTTTGAGCATTGTAAAGCCACGCAAACAAAATTTTCAGCACTTAATGAAAGAGGACCTGCATTGGACGCTAGACCAGGAGATGTAGCCCAGGAGAGGGATGAACTCCTTTATCATGTTTTGTGTAATGTGTTTCAGATATGGTTATTTGCCTATATTTGGATGTTAAAATTGTTTAAAAATCACTAGTCAATGTTTTTAGTAAAATGATCCATTACCCAAAACACATATCAAATTTTACTTGCAATTTGTATATCACCTTCAGTTTTCAATTACATATCATTTTGGTATTAGAGCACAAGTTATTGTGAAGGTTTGATTTATTTGCAAGCATTTCTCTGATGCTTGTAAGGTTGAAGCTTAAAAGAGGAGAAGGAGAAATTGTGGAGCCAAGATCTCAAACTGTTTCAAGGAGAACAAACACACCTCAAGCTTCAATAGTCATGGCACATGAAGAAGGTCCTGAAGGGATGTTTGAAGATGAAAGAACTTTCAGAAAAGAATTCTTTGAGATGTCTAAAATGGTAAAGGTTATTGATGAAGAGAGAAATGAAAGGTTATATGGAGAGAGCTCAAAACCTCCAAAAGGAGATGGAGTAAAAGAAGACAATCCTCCAAAAGGGAATGGAGGGAATGGTGGCAAACCACCACCTTCACCTCCATCATCCTCATCCTCATCTTCATCCTCATCTTCTACTTCTTCTACCCTTTCACAAACACCTCTAAATTTTCCAAAAGGACATGGTAAAATTCCTTTGCTAAATCTTGATATTAAGTTTGAATTTCCTATGTACAATGGGGAGGTAGATGCCGAGAAATTAGATATTAGATTCGTCAGATTGAAGTGTATTGCTGGATACAAAGAATCAAGGATGATGATATCAAAAATCATCTTGATTCTATTAGATTGGAGGGTAGAACGCTTATTTAGTTGGAAGCCAAAACTCAAGAGGACAGGAAGAACATGGTAAGTTTTTATCATCTTGGAATTATGTTTTTGTTTCAATAAGAAGGCAGTTTTATCCATTAGCATACATGAAAAAAGATATTATGGATTGGAAAAAATTTACGCAATCTAAGGGTGCAAAGTTATACTAAAGAGTTTAGGAAAAGTGCTTTTATTTTAGGTATATATTTTTCCTCTCAAGATATTTTGCTCAAATACATTGGAGGATTACATAGTTACTTGAGACATACATTTTTCATGTTTAACCCTACAAAACTAGATGAAGTCTGTGTACATGCAACTCATTTAGAGGCAAGAGGGAAAAATGTTTTTGAAGAAACTAGTGAGAAGTCATTCAAGAATGGAGAAAAAGGAAAAGGGAAATTTAAAGGCAAGGATAAAAAGAATGTTATAGTTAAGAAATAAGGAGAAAATATCACATGTAAACAATGTTCTAAAGAAGGCCATGATGAAGACCATTGTTGGAAACTTCATCCTGAGATTAGACCCAAAAAATTTAATAACAAGGAGAAAGAAAATATTGTTGCAACTAGACAATAAGATTTAGGTTTTGATTATGGAGATGAAACAAAGATCACAACCGTGGGTTTGAAAAGTAAGTACATTGCAAGTACTAGTTCTTCAAATTGTCTCAATTATATTCAATATGAAAAAACAAGAATAGAGATTTTCCACTTTAGAGTTATTTCAAAACATACCAAGATAGATACATTGTTTGATAGTGGTTCACAAGAAAATATTATCTCAGAAGACATTGTCAAGAAGTTGAATTTAGAAACCATTCCTCATCCTAAACCTTATCCTCTAGGTTGGGTATGTGAGAATGAAAAATTGTAGGTGACAAGGAAATGCATACTTTGATTTGCAATCACCGCAAACTTTCTTGATGAGGTTGAACTTGATGTAGTTTTGCTTGATATATGTGGTATTATTTTGGGAAGTCCATATCTTTATGATATGAGAGCTCTTTTTCACCGCCATGAGAAAAAATATCATTTTTTCAAGAATTGGATTGAGTACATTGTTAGAGCACATAAAAAGAAATTGATTTTATCTCTTGTGAATGCTAGACAAATGAAGAGGATTGTTAATGCTAGTCAGAAATTTTCATTGTTAATGTTTAAGCACAAAGATGTTGAGGAACCTAAAGCCTTTCAAGGATATGCATCAAATTTTAAATATGATTTCATTGAGGTTTATAATTCATGTGATAAGATGTTTCAAGATTCTAACATGTTTCCTTCTAAAAGAGGTAAACAAAAGGAAGTGCAATTGCATCAGGATGCTTCATTGTTTAACATTGTTGTGAACAAGATTCTAGTGTTAAAGCATGCAAAGGTCAAAAAGAAAATGCAAAGGATATTTGACAAAGAGGACATTGGTCCCAAAACATCTTCTTGTTGGTTTCATAATGTTTTGGCTTTGAAGAAGGATGGTGCATGGCGATGGTGATCACATTTGGTAAAGAGTCGAGCCAAGTGCAAGGCTAGACATGCTAAGCATCGTTATGGTGAAAATGTTCAAGGAAGAGTGAATTTGAAATTGAATAAGTTTCCTATGATTGAAGACTGATGAGGGAATGTTCAAATTCCTTCAAGGGCAGTTTTCTTTTCTGAAAATCTTGGGAAATTGCAGCAAGGTGTCATCTTTAACAATAAGACAAGGACTCCAAAATCAGGGAAACTGATGTACCTTCATGAAAAGATAAAAGTTAAAAATCCAAGAAAATATAAGTGGCTTAAGACTGGAAGGGTGAGATAATTGTACCCTCATCTAATTGTTGAATGAAAATGAGCTTTTGGAGGTCCAAAATCTTCCATTGGGGAGGAGTGATCCAGGGGAGCAATTTAGTCCTCAAAATTCAAAGTGCATGAAAGAGCTTGAAACTTGAATGACTTGATAGATCTAGGCTATATGAATCCAACACAACTCATTTCACTCAAAAACCGATATCATATGCTCCTGATATCATGTTCTGATCGAATTCCCAAAGAATGGAGGGCCACGTGGACGAACTAGGGGTTTCCACGTGGCCTCCAAAGGTTGGTTCAAAAGTTTGTTTGGAGGACGATCACCCATAGCAGTCGAACCCACGGCCTGGCATCACATAAAAATAGGCTCACACCACTGTGCCATTTCTTTGGTTCTTAACCTGTATGTTCTAAACTACTATATAAAGTTTCAATAACGCGCAATTCGGGGAGGGGGGCAGGCTAAGCCTTAGCCCCTAGCCACTCCCATGCCCATGGGGCTGCAAATGGAGGGGACAAGGGGCTAGGCCTTAGCTTGACCCATGACCACAACCCACAACACAAACCACCATCAAAGGGAACGCTAAAACCGGAGGCGGAAGGTTGGAGGGGGCTAGCCCCAGGGTCACCTGGCACCCCATAGCAATAGGCACGCGGAAAAGAGGAGGGGGTCATCCCCAAGGCACATAAAAGCCATAGGACCGTAGGCATGCCGAAGATAAGGGGACCAACCTCAAGTCGCAGAGACCCAATATGACCAAGGGTGCAACAAACCAAAGGGATGCGAAGTTAGGCCGTAGAATCTCGACCCCCAATGCGGTAGCATGCGCCAACGTGACTAAAATTTTCAAAAGTAGGGGCTTAATGGGAAGATTAATGGTCCTAAAAATTTTCTTGTCAGGAAGGTTTATAGGCCAGTTTTACGCATTGATTCCGAGTTTGGAGCGCTGAAGCCAGATTTGGGTCGAATTGTAAGATGACTAGACATAGAATTTGGGAAAAACTTGTAACATGCATAAATTTCTCAAATTTTGGCCAAATGAGGTGCAGAAAGAACTTGTTTAGGGGTTTTTTATAGTTATTCATCCATTATAGACATCAATTCTACTCTTTAAGCATTATAAATCCATGTAAACACACTTTTGAGCACTTAATGAAAGAGGCCCTATATTGAAAGCCAAACCAGGAGGTGTAGGCTAGGAGAGGGGTGAACTCCTTTATCATGTTTTGTGTTATGTGTTTTAGATATGGTTATTTGTCTCTGTTTGGATATTTAATTTTTTTTAAATCACTTGTTAATGTGTTTAGTAACTTGATCCATTACCCAAAAAACATATGAAACTTTACTTGCAATTTGTATATAACCTTCAATTTTCAATTACAGATCATTTCCACAAAGATGGATTGTACTAGGTGTACTATGAAGTAGATAATTGTTTAAATAAATATTCTTCCTCACAAGTTTTGTCAACCAAAGGAAAATAGGAGCAAAATATTGTCACAAGGTTTATTGAAGTACTGAGATTATGGATAAACAATGGGTTAAGGGGATGTTTCGAGTATAAGAATATGAACATGAGGGAAGAAAAAGATATGGAAACAATTAAATGCTTACAATTTTTTATCTTCATTCCTAAATTCTTAACAAATTTTCATGTTGATTTTTACCTCAAGTTTTATCTCAATATCTTGAAGTTACCAAGTATGTTGATGAAGAGATTGAATTTGATACCCAGGTTCTCTTGAGTTGATCCAAAATAGAAAGGTGAGACTAATGTTGATCATTGATGATTACTAATCATGTAGCAATGACTACTATGTTAGTTTTGAGGCCAATAGTGATAAAAATATATTAATGAAAATTGAACTTATTGTTTCCCTAATAGTCCAATAAAAAATCTTCCTTCCTTATTTGCAAACTACAAGGTTGCAATTTATCTTGATTATTTGACAAAATATTCATTGAAATCAAACACATGTTGCAATTCTCACCATGTGAATAGATGTGCTGGCTTTGAGCATGGAAGAGATCAATGGATTACCAACCATTAATGTTTTTCATTAACCAATGTGAGATGAATCAACAATGATTTCAATGAGCATAAAGGCACCTTATTACCTCTTTCTAGGGAAAAATGAGGGTGTTGAAGTCAAATCACCTTAAAGATTTGAAAAATGCGGAACATTGATATATTCCCATTGTTTTCAAGAAGAGATAATGCCATTGATGCATGCAAGACTCAAGGTACTAAAACATAGTCTCTAGCATTGAACCCATATAATGTGTTGATATCGATGGGTCAATACTCATTAGAAGGAGGGCCTTAATGCATCACAAATCACCTAACACGAGGATATACAAAAAATTGAAGGATTCATGGAGAACTAACAACATGATGCAAAGATTTTTGATGACTTTGCTAGCTAGTATCTTGGTTTTCAAGAAAAGTCCTTATCTAACTATGCAAGTTTCTTGTTTTTCATATTTATAACTATTTTTATCTGTACTATTTTATCGTGTTATTCTTCGACACTATTCTACTTTAATGAAAGAAAACCCTTTCCTCAAGTGTAGGCATATTTTCAGTGAAGCCATTTTCACATCAAGATAGTAAATGTATTCATACTTAAGTCTAAGAAATAGGATTCAATGTATACTAGGGCATGAGAAACCAGTTTCTTTAGATGATACAATGAAAAGAGTTTTTGAAGAATAGAGTGGTGCTTTGATATTATGGCCATTTGAAACCGATATTCAATGTAGTTGTGATATTATTGATTCGCTTGTTTATTATGTCTAGTCTATATGCACTCCTCTTTCATGGCATACAAATTTTTCATTATCAGATGATTGATCTCTTAAGTTTATGATGGATCTAATGATAGGCATGTTAGGAACTCCTCGATTTCATGTTCCAATGGATGCTCTCTATTGAATTAAACCCATGACTCTTTTGTATCCTTCACACATTGATGAAGGTGATTAAAGGAGACCTCTAAATATGGTTGTGGCTCATGAAAAATTTAATTTTGTATCACTTCTGGAGAGGTATATATGTTCTTTATTGTTGCCAGGATGTTCTCTTCTTGAGAGGTAAAGACACCAACTATTGCTAGGATTCAAGAAAGTTCTTGGAGTAACATTCTCCAACAAGTTCTTGAACATTCTTGTATGTATTCTTTCTAGTTTTTAATTCCTTTCTACCTCCTGGATTGGTGCATGCAGGGTTCTTATAGTACCCAACTAAAATCTTCGTAAAGAAATAAATGAAATATTCTGAAGGAAAACAATTTCAAGCAAAATTTATCATGTACTTGGACACCCTCATGCTACTAAGACCTGTTGTCACCAATTATCTATTCATCTAAGTGGGATTTTTCCTTTAGATGAATCAAAAGAAAACACACTTTCATAAAAAAGGAAATAGACCATGCCAACAGATAGAAATAAATCCACACTCATGGGCTCCATTTTTTACTATGGTTCGCACTATGAGCCAAGTGCTATTGTGACCCTGTCATCAACAAGTTATGTGTTCGCATTGTTAGCTCAAAAAAGCACTTGAAAAAATAAAAATAAAGAAACATGCTTTTACTAGAACAACAAGAGCTTGTGGGACTCACCTCCCATCTTACCTTCCCACTCTTCTTAGTCATAATTGTTGGGTTATGTTATATTCTTTCCACGTAGTTAACAGGGGGTTCAGCGCCCTGGAAAATTTTAGTTTTGGACCCTATGTTAGGTTGCACGGACCCACCTATGGTTTTGTGCATGATTTTCGCACATGTTTTTTTGGACGCGATGGTTTTCGGTCCATGGTATTGGATGCTTCGGCATGTATAAATATGTATTGTAACATTGAAAGGAACATAATGAAAAATCAAGCTGGTAGTCCCGATTTTGCGATCCAGGGGGGAAATCTCTATGTATATGTGTTTTATGTGTTTTTCTCTCGCATTTTTTATTTTCTGTGTCTTAGAATTTGTATGCAGGTAATTTATGTACGAGGTTAAAACCTACATTTGGAATTAGAGTAGTTTTGGCTTCAAGGGGATGCCTTTGTTGCTGAGGGGTTTTGCTCGGGCCTGTGGTAGACACTATTCAGTGGGAGATCTGCGAGATCGATTCTGGTGGTGAAAGAAGATGGTGAGTAGTGGAAAGATAGAGATCGAAAAATTTAATGGTCAAAGTTTTGAGCTGTGGAAACTCAATATGGAGGATCTATTGGTGGATAAAGACCAGTGGATCGCGGTAGATCCGGGTACTAAACCAACGGGAGTGTCTGATGAAGAATGGAAGAAGTTGGATCGGAAGGCAAAGAGCACAATACGATTGTGTGTCTCAAATTCAGTATTGTTGAATGTATCAGGGGAAGCTACGATGAAGGTTTTGTGGGACAAGTTAGGGACTTTGTACCAATTTAAGTCTCTGGTGAATAAACTGTTCCTGCGGAAAAGGCTGTATAACTTGAGGATGAAAGATGGAGACTCGGTGACAGAGCATCTGAATGCATTTAATATTGTGGTACGTCAATTAGCATCTGTTGATATTAAAATTTCATATGAAGATAAGTGCATTAGTTTGTTGTGTTCTCGACCAGATTCGTGGGATAGTCTGGTTATTGCAATAGGTAACAATGCAACTGCCTTGTATTTTGATGAAATAGTCTCATCCTTGCTGACAGAGGAGATGAGATGGAAAAATATGGAGAGCTAAAATGGTGATGCCTTGTCTATATGAGGGCGGACCCAGAACAGAAACGAAAATAAGTCATCGAGTGGGAGATCTAAATCTCCAGGAAAACCTGTAAAGGTGGTGTGCTGGAAATGTGGAAAGGAAGGGCACTACAAAAGGGACTGTAAATCTAAAGCTCCTGACAAAGGAAGGGATCTGATGATGCTCCTTCTACATAGGCGAAAACCACCTCAGATGAAGGTGGGGATGTGTACTTGGCTTCTTCAAGTACACATGTAGATCATGAGGCATGGTTGATTGACTCAGGTGCGTCCTTGCACTTCACTCCCCATAAGGAGTGGTTCTGCGAGTATGAGAA